>JAFIRS010002864.1:0-175126 GCA_018342105.1 Gonioctena quinquepunctata | reverse complement strand
CCAGCCCATTTAGAATCCGGCGATTCACATCTTTAAATTCGTTCCATGTCATATTATATATTTGGCTCAGTTATACACACCTGAATTTCGAGTTTAAGTTGTCGAATCAAATAGATTGACACAGAAAAACAATTGAACTTCAATTAGGTTGATATTACTGTTTGCATACATCACAATAACCCCATCATCATCTTGGTCACAACATGGAACTGAATTTAAAAGTGAATCGCCGGATTCTAACATGACTTATCACGTGAGCGTTGACTAAATCGGAAAGGTCCCAGGTTGATTCTGGCCGATCCACATTTTATTTTCAGTTTCAGTTTAATTTTCTTGTCTGAATGCCGAAGGTGTTTTCATGATAATAATCACGACGTTAATCTCCACTATATATATATTACTTGGCTCTAGTTATCACACCTGAGAATTCGAGTTTTAAGTTGTCGAAATCAAAATAGTGACACCGGGAATGAACAATTAAATTCGAATTAGGTGCATACGATACTGTTTGCATACATCACAATAACCCCATCATCATCTTAGTCACCAACATGGAACTGAATTTAAAGATGTGAATCGCCGGATTCTAACATGGACTGTGCTGACATCGTAGAGCGTTCGACTAGAAATCGAAAGGTCAGGTCGATTCTGCCGATCACATTTTATTTTCAGTTTCAAGTTGTAATTTTCTTCGTCTGAATGCCGAATGAATTGTTTTCATAGATAATAATTACAGACGTTAATCTCCACTATATATTATATATTAGTTGGCTCTAGTTATACACACCTGAGAATTTCGAGTTTTGAAGTTGGTCGAAGATCCAAAATAGGATTGACACCAGGAATAAACAATTAAATTCAATTAGGTTGTATACGATACTGTTTGCATACATCACAATAACTCCCATCATCATCTTGGTCACCAACATGGAACTGAATTTAAAGATGTGAATCGCCGGATTCTAGCATGGACTATATATATTATGTGTATAATATATATATATATATATATATATATATATATATATATATATATTGTGTAGATATATAGTATATATATATATATATATATATATATATATAATCGACCTGTTCGAGGATTTTTTAAATATATTTATATTATGGAGATACGGATTTCATTCCATTTCCAAACTGCATATGTATATATATAGTTTGGCACTTTCCCTTTGACCCTTGTATATCAAGAATTTCAATTTTCTTGGGATAGGTCAAAATGAGACATTGTCATAACGACATACTGGGTTGTTTTTTCATTAACGTTTTGGCAGGAGACTCATGCCTTTCTCAAAATATTTTTGATCTCCTAAAGCGTAGAATTGTTTTTTTATATGATTGGTGATTTGTTTAAAACAATGTTTTTCGGGTTGGGGTAAAAAGGGGGGGAACATTTAACATATTTTCTGTAAAAAAACGGGACGTGGTACGAAACAAACAGTTATGAGGATTTGTATAAATTTGTTTGTTTCGTACCACGTCCCGTTTAATATAAAAAAAAAACAATCAAGTGATCAAAAATATTTTGAGAAGGGCATGAGTCTCCTGCCGAAATGCTAATGAAAAAACAACACTGTCATAATGACAATATCTCATTTGGACCTATCCCAAGAAAATTGAAATTCTATATATATGTATATATATATATATATATATGTATATATATATAGAATTTCAATTTTCTTGGGATAGGTCCAAATGAGATATTGTCATATATATATATATATATATATATATATATATATATATATATATATATATATATATATATATATATATATATATATATATATATATATATATATATATATATATATATATATATATATATATATATATGGATTATAATGTAATTTGTCAACAGTGTTATTTTTCAATCGAATGGAGTGAAATTTGGCACAAAAATATTATTTATCAATGCCTCGGATAATTCCGAAGATGGGCCAAGTTGGTCCAGTTGTTTCAAAATGGCGGCTGTTGAAATATTCAAAAAAATCTCAATCTGTCATTTTTGTCCCGAAATTGGCAAACTATAGGTCACTTGATAGAGCTTCATGAGCTCTACAACTTCAATTTTTTCATTTTTCTCTAAGATTCACACACAAATGAAAAATCGCCGTAAATTACCATTCATGAGAATTGATAATTTTTGATCGCCCTGTATGCTCCTTTCATTTGAGGTTTATTCGTTATGTCAATCAAATTCTATTTGAGTTTTCCTTCCACCGACAAAAAAAACATAATTGTATTTTGACATTTCTCGATTTCAAAGATAAATAATATATAATAATTTTTCCTAGTGATATTAAGATTGAAACCCAAGTTTATCCTTGTGTGCTGGTTATACTACTTTCTTTAGATTTGGGTCAGATTACATAGAAATATTAGAAATTACTACTAATAATGGAAAAGTTTAAGGTTTAAACAAAAATTGAATTTATGTTCTTGTTTCCAATGATTTTTTTTTCTGACACATCATTCGTTAGCTTTATTGGTGGCAATTTCAAAATCGCTAAATAAATTCTGAAATCTACCTTTCCGACTGGCCGCGCCATTGGGTTTTTTATTTTATGATCGAATCATCTACAAACAGTTTTCGTGAAGCTCTTCCCATTTTGAATATTGATATATGCAGTTTTCTATTCTGAATTATCAAGGAAAAGCCAGAGCGCTACTGGATTTCTACTAAATTATCCTTCCAATGTCAGTGTGTCTGTTCGGGAATAATCGAGGTGGGTATAATATATCCTCGGAAACAACAGATGATATCACGTGATAATTTATTGGAACTACTATAGGGGAATTCAATTGTCTGCTGGTGATTTACTGAATTCACCGATGAAATCCTTGAAGAATTTTGTGTAGCTTATGGAAAATTGTCCTAGATTACTGATATACATATATATATATATATATATATATATATATATATATATATATTTATATATTATATAAATATATATGTATATATTTCATGAACATCAATTCACAAATGGCTGATCAATGATAATTTCACTTACTGGATTTATATTCACTTATTTTTATTTGTGGAGGATTCATTGAGAGCTCTCACAAGCACGAACTATCGAGAATCAATATATTCGATCCCCTCTGAAGCTCAAACGAGTAATACATTCAGAGAGAATATAACTAGAGCAACGCAAATAAGCTCCGCTATGAAACTAACGTACGTCAGCCCACGTCGAATCCCAAGTGAAGAGCATATAATTGGTAAAATACCCTTTTAAAACGTGGTTATTTAGTTATGATAATGGCATGGTCGGAACCTCGAATTAGTACTTGTTTTACTCCAAAGGAATGCATAATAAATTTCAATCGCCTTTATTGTTGCTTCTGGGTCCATAATGTATAATTTTTTCAGAGGATTAGTAAATAATTTTTATGATCATTTCAATCAGGAAATATTATGGTGAATATTCAAATATTCTGATTTGTATGTAATGGGGAAGAAAATGCAGAGTTATCATTTAACGGAAGACAAATATTTCTTTAGAAAATAATTTCGTTCAGTGGTGTTATGGATAATTAGACTACAGATATTCCTCAAACAATTTGTGAGTTCATGGGTAAATGCGAGAAATAGCATTCTCAAAAAATACAAATGACATACAAGGAAAATGCACGAACGCCTGATGGTAGGCGCTGTGACATGGGTCGAAGTTATTCAACTACAACCGCCTCGCTCTGCTCTATAGGAATCAGATTTCTCTTGATGTACCGGAAGGAGGCAGAAGATGAATTCTCATATATTAACCACATACATTATTTTAGGAACCACTGGAAACGTTGGATATATGAAGTAGTCAGGAAAAACCTTCTGCCTCCCTTGAAGAACTACGGAAAGGAGAGATGAAGTTCCTCATTCCTCAGAAGTGATACCGCCAACACAAGAGATCATGGTCTGTTGTCTCGTCTTGTTTCGTTTGAAACAACAGGGGGTTTTTCTCTCGAAAAAATCAAGAGAAAACAAAACAAGAGAATGGGTCGCTTTGAACGAGCCAATACAAGAGAAAGTGCCTTCTCTCGACAAGAGAAAACAAGATAATTTGAATCACGTAACATTGAGAAAACGAGAAAGCGTTCTTTCGGAAGAATAGTCAGTGGCAACTGATTTTTCCGGGTATAATAACTTTAAGAAATCTGGAGACAAAACAAAAAAAATATGATGTGTTGATAAATGATGTGTTAATGATGATCGTCCCAAGAATTGAATATAGTTGTACTTAACGGGAATTATGACCAGGGACTGAAGGTAATTATTTATTGCTGACGTTTCGGAATTAATTTATTCCTTTTTCAAAGCTGAAATGATAATATTCGCGTATAGATTCAAGCAAGGAACATATCTATGACCCACCTTTCAAACTAAGTTTTTCCTGCTCATGGATTCAACTGGAAAACTGCTGAGTAGTCGATACAAACTATGGTCGATAAAAACACATTGGCGCAAATTACACATTAGAAATTTTAAAAATGCATACACATCAAAATGAAATGACACACAACAGTGTATGGACAATAAGCAACTAATAATCCCATCTGGAATATTCCAGCGCTGCATAGATATAGAAACGAAAATAGAAACAGAATAAAACAAACCTTTTGTGTATTATTATTCAGAAATCTGTTTTTCTTTCGTACCTTTCTAGAATATGGGTGTATATTTTTGTCAGGTTTTGTGTATAACTTCTTTGGTTTACGCAATTATCGTGCAACAATATCTTTGAATAAGTCATCTCTTTTTCCAAAATTTTCTGCGAATCGAAATAAAAATTGCACGATGATTCAAAATGATGTGCAGAAGTGTTGTTTTTTTTCAATCTATATTCTTTTCATATCAGTCATATTTGTGTAGATATATTCTGGTTGTCAGGTATTGTTTAGATTGCGCTATATAACATTGCCCACATTCACAGGGAATACTATATATAACACATGAATCTGATTCAGCTGGTATCTCATCTTTTGACTGAGTGAATAATTTTCCTGTAGTTTTCAAATTGTGAAAGGCAAACTTGTGAGAATAAGTTGATCAGTTCATCTAGATATGAAAATTTAAAATAGTAACACATTTCTTTAGGAAACATTTCCTGCCTATCGACGTTTATTGATGATAGTAGGTACTAATTGTTTTCTGGGGTGTTGTTGTTTTTTAATAATTCCCAAAAATTTTCCAATGGAAACAATTGTCACTGAGAGTAAGCACCCTTGAAATTAGGTTATAGGCTGTATTAACCTTTTGGCTGAAAAAGTGTTGTAATTTAAAATTATCCTCGAATTAGTAGGATTCATGAACCAATTGCTGAGTAATTTCCCATTGTTATCTCTTATGATCTGGAGATCCAGAAACTGCAGTTTGTTTTCTTCTTCTATTTCTAACGTAAACTGAATAATTGGGTTGAAACTATTGGAAATATTTGATACTTTAACAGATTTGTCAGCTGGAATATCAAGAATGCAATCATCCACATAATATGTAATGAAAGTTTTATCGAAAGGTAATACCGATCTTATTTTCGTAATTATATAATTAACAACTATATTTGCCAACACGGGACTGGCTGGATTTCCCATAGCTGTTCCTTTATTTTTGTTTGTAAAATGTTTCATCAAATATAAAGTAATTTAAGTCAAAAATAAAGTCGATTATATTGAGCAAAATATACATTGGAATATCTATATAAGCAGAATTCTTTTCCATTCTGATATCAAAATCTCTCTGATTAAATTCTAGGGAATATTTCCGAAGAGAGAGAGACAATATCCAGATAGATTAGAATATTATTGTGGGGAGAAATGAAGGAACAAAAAATCCATGGAATTCAAAGAATTTTCCAAGCATATTGTTTTACCTAAAAACCAGAGTCCATCAACACAAATATGAGTGCTATGGAAGATTGAAAATAAGAAAGAAAAAACAGCAATTGCTGCACATTATTTCCAATCATCGTGCAATTTTCTTTTGAATGGGTAAAAATTTTGGAAAAAGAGATGACTCATTCAAAGAGATTGTTGGGAGAAATGATTCAAATCAATCTCCACGATAATTGCGTACACCAAAAAAGTGATACACAAAAGTTTACAAAAATATACAGCCATATTCTTGAAAAGTTCAAAAGAAAAACTGATTTCTGAATAATGAAAGACTATGTAGCGCTGGAATATGTGGGATGATCAGTTGCTCATTGTCCATACACTGTGTGTGTAGTTTCATTTTAACGTGTCTGTATTTGTTTCTATACATTTTTTAAGTTTTTAATGTGTAATTTGTGTCAATGTATTTGTATCGACCATAGTTTGTATGGACTACTCAACAGTTTTCCAGTTGAATCCATGAGCAGGAAAATTTTGGTTTCAAAGATGGGTCGTAGATATGTTCTTTGCTTCAATCTATACGTAAATATTGTTATTTCAGTTTTGAAAAAAGAATAAATTGATTCCGAAACGACAGCGATACAAAATTAGTTTTACTTCCTGGTCCTAATTTCCGTTAAATTGAACTTTAAAAAAACTCTTCAATTGTAGAAGGCTACTACCATGAGCTACTGCGGGCTCCAAAGTAGTTATTTCTTGGCTGTGGAGAAAATATTCAATTTGTCAGTAATTTGTATTTCAAGGAACATGAGGACATTCTCCATACACAGTTAAAGTTGACGATTATATATCCTCCTGATTCCAAAATGTATGTTACAATAACCATAATTTTTGCATTAACTTGATGGTGTGGACTAGAAGTCTACCTACTACACTTTTGATATATTTGAAGAATAATTGAATTTTTTCATATCTAGCTGAGCTCTGTTCCGAATAGCATAATTTTGTGAATTTTGATACCAGTTACTTTACTAATATTATTCTGCATCGATACTAGGTAAATCACTTCAGAACATATCCAATATTGAACCCGAACTAAGTGATGATGATTCTCACTACCCATCAGTGATATCAAGAAAAACCTTTCTCCCATTCCATCGCGAAATAAAAATAACGCGATATTATAAATAATAACGAAAATCTTCTTTTTTCTTTGCATTACATTTCACATACACACCCTGTGATATTTTATGTTCTACCTGCAATATTCATGGCATATTCGAGTGGAAATCGAAATGAAAAGAAAACGATAAACAACAAAATATTCCATTAAATGCGTGTAACACCTAAATAATTACATAAATATAATGAACTAGCTGGTACCCCCGACTTCGTCCGCGTGGTATTTTTTTCTTCGTGTTGTTAAATCTATCATATACGTGTGATTTTGCCTCATCTCGTTCACCATCATATATATATATATATTGGAAATTTTTCGTAGGTGTCAGATCGTGGTAGGATTGGAAAAAACACTGGTCAAATTTCTTCTTGTATATTATATATGGCGTTTCGCCTGGGTACTCACAGCTCCATCAGATACTGTTATTATCTACTTCTGTAATATAAAACAAAAAGGGGGTTAGTACATGGTGCATTAGTCTAGAGGCTTCTGATTGCCTACCTATGAACACAAATTCGGGTACCTCCATATTTGGAACATACAATTTGAGGTTGGGTAGGAAAAAGAATATTTTGATTTTGACAATTGATATTATTTGACACTTGGTGTAATATAAATTATATGTTATTGTAGTATGTTTGTGCTTTCATCTATTTTTTCAGTTTTGAAATTATATGAAGGTGGATTTCGATTTCCATGGATAATAGTATCTATTGTCTTTGTTTTGAACTAAGATGAAGGTAGATTATGATTTTTATAGGGGATAAAAGGATTAGAGAAATTATGTAATGGAATAAATATCAAATAATGGGGGGGGGGTATCTGTGGAAAAATATATACTGAATGATTTTGTGATATATTTTAATGAGGTATGTATTTTAGTTACGTTTTATGTGGATCATCTCTAAAAATGATCTTTTTATCTTTTTGGTTATTTTATTTCTGTGGCAAAAATTTTACTGTCATTGTAGTTGAAATCATGGTTTGATGCCTCTTTATGTTTCTACAATGCTGTTGGTGCATTTTTTTTATACTTATGTCCATTTATTCTGTTTTCAAGGTGTTGGGAAGTTTGACCAATTTACACTTTATTACAGTTATTTTCATTGCATGGGATTTGGTATACTGTGCGTGTTTTTTTATTTCAATTTAGAAAAAGGAATTTCGGTTAGAATGTTATATTATTTGTGCCCGATTTGTAAGTTGTAGGGTTTTATGGTTTTGAATAGTTTTTCAGAGATATCTTTTATGTGAGGTAGTCTAATATGGAGGTGTTCTTGGGTGTATTCTTTTTTGTTGTTGTAGTATTTATGTATTCTGGTAAAATTGTTTGACCACAAATAAAAATAATTGGATGCAGATTTTATGTGACACAGGCTTGGTGGCGTACTTCAATAACTTGGACTTTCAGCAGATTTTAAAAAAATACTGTTGATTCTAGAACTACAATATGTTGATGATATGTATGTTTTCACGTCATCTATTCACTTGGGTATCCAAAGATGTCGTTTTTCCACCTCATTTATGGCCACCAAAAACAGCAAGCACCACTCGCATCAATCCATTCGCATATCAACAAAGCTTTGAATTCTCCACATCATTCTGTATTTTTTTCAATTCCAGAATTAACGAATCAACCACTAAAGTTATTAGCGCAACAATACATAACATAATCATTTCTGGATTGAGTGAAACATATCAATATCTGTTAAGAATGACATGCGATTAATAACGTTACAGTTTTTACCCAAAGTTTCATGAAAATTTTCCGATATTTAGAATTTGTTCCTTGCTCTTTGAAATTTGGGACATGTTTCACAGACACTGTTGTACTACATACGTCACATGTTGTTCCTTCAAAACATGACAATAGGTCGTGCTAAAATTTTGTGTGGCCCATACGTAGACGACAAAGATTTGTTTGATGTTTTCTACATTTTGAAAGGTGAGTCCATGGTTTTACGGATGGTTTTATTTGCGCCAATTTTGAACTTGACTACTGCCATTCTCTCTGCTATACTTCAATCACTTTACGTTTGATAATTGATTTCAAGTCTGAATTCGTTGTTATGGATATTTAGTTCCATTGATGATCGTTTATTGCTTCTTTGACTTCAATGTCTGCGCTTTAATTACCAAAAATCCCAATATGAGAGGGAGGCCACATCAGGATTACGTTTTCCTGGATTCTTGGATACATTGAAGTTGATTGGGTTGTCTGTATTATTGGTGTTGCACTCAAATTGTCTAATATGATGAGAAATTTTTCATCGGGGTGATTCTTCACGAAATTCAAAGCTTGTAATATAGCAAAAAATTCAGCTGGGTATATACCTAATGATTGGGTTAGTTCGAATTCAACTGTTCCATTAGGTGTTTCTATACCTGAGCCAACTCCCTGTTCTGTTTTTGAAGCGTCGGTATACTGTGCTATATAGTTTTTATATTCACTCAATTTGTTGTGGAAGAGGTTTGGTTGAATTCGGGGGCGGGGGCGTTTCATTTCTGTTGAAGGAAGATATGGTAATGTCACATGTAGGGGCATTGATCAGCCGAAGAGGATGATAATAATTCGAGAATACTGAACAGAGGGTTCTAGACATTGTGAGAGCTTGTTGATTCTTTCGTAGGAAAGAGGGTCTGTACAATTATGTTTGAAACCACTCGAAAAAACCTTATTATAGGTTGGATGCGTTGGTTTGGCAGCGATAGAAGAAGCTTATGAGAGACTTCACCGTTGGCTATAACTCGGATGAATCTACTTTCAAGGAATTTTTCAATGAACGCTAGCATGTTGCCTTGGATATTCCATCGAAACATAATTTTCGAAATATTGTATCTTCACACCGTGTCATACGCCTTTTTGAAGTCGAGAAATGTATGCATCCTTGTTGGTTCGAGAATGCTCCGTGTATTTCAGACTCTAAGTCTATAATATTGTCAAGGATTGACCTGTGTGTGTCTGAGACAGTTTTGTTCCTGCCGAAAAAGATTGTTTGTTTCCAAGTGTCACACAATCCTTCTGTTAACTATTGTTTCCAGCAGTTTGCATAGTTTATTAATTAATGATATTGGTCTGTTCATACAGACTCTGGGTCATTTCTGGGTTTCTTTGGTTTCAGAATAAGTATAATCATAGGTTCTTGCTACTGACGGGGAAATTTTTGTTGTGTCGATATGCCATTCATGAGTTCGAGGCAACCTTGGGCAGATTCTGTATGAAGATTGCAAGGATGTTGCCGAAGCTGGAAGAAGTATTTCGCAAATTGGATAGTGCTTCTTCAAACTCAATTTCCGATATTTTTGTATTTATGAGTGACGTATTATTCTCATTCACAATTATGGGGCAATCTTGAGAGAGACTCAAGAACCTCCAACTGCACAGAAGACCCTCCGGAATGTCTGGCGCCCAGTGAAGAAAATCGTGAATACGGAAAAAATCGCTGCAGGGACGTGGACAATGGTGAGGCCACGGATGAAAGAAAGGAGCGAATCGCAACCCAAAGGTGATGAGGAAGGAACCGAGAGTAGGGAAAGAACTCGGGATGAATTCAAAACACCAGAAAAAACGGCGAGAACACAAACCTTCTGGGACATACAGTGAGGTCGCTGACGAATTAGAGATGGTGGTGATTGAGATATGTCATTTCGAGATTCTCCTAGATCAGAGGCAGTCGTACCTGATCCAAGAGAAATTGATCGAGGAAATGGACGGAGCACCTTCTGGCAGCCAAAATCCGATCCAGTTCCTTAAAACAACGTTCAGCGGAGGGGTGCTTTGGGTAACCTGCGCGAGCGACCAAACAAGAGTATGGCTCCGGGAAGAGATAAAGGAGAGGAGCCAACTTTGGGAGGGTGCCGACATCTTGGTTATGGAGTCAAAAGACCCCTCAAAAAGACCGAGGGTCCCAACTCCTTTTCCGGGAACAGAAAGTGATCAGGAGGAGACAGCACGCACGCGATTGGGAAAGCAAAACCCGTACCTCTGAGCAGTGAATCGGAGAAGGGAGGGCATCTGCTGGCGTACTCCATCGACGAACTATCCTCCAGGGCCTCAGAGCGGAACCAGTTTGAGGTCTATTATTAACTGAACAGGGTAGCGTTTCGGGTCCTGAAGGGTCTTGTCGATGGGGACGATGGCTGCGTTAAGGGTCCTTCAGACCTGCACCACAGTAAGGGAGCTTCGGCAGTATTTGCTGCAATCATAGTGGATTTTGATGTGACTTCCCTACAAGAACCTTAGATCAACAGAGAAAACATCATGAGATTCGGGGAAATAGGCGGGCTGATTTACTCATCTGCCTCACCGAGGATATGTATGATAATCAGAAATGATATAAAAATACTGCCGCTTGGAAATTTTTGTTCTAGGGACCTACCGGCAGTAGAAGTTAAGTATGCAGGGAAGGAGGAGCCGAGAGAGATAGTGATATCATCAGCCTACCTTCTATGACATAGACCCTAAACGTACCAAAGAACTAGAAGAGCTGGAGGCTGAATATAGAGCGAATGTATATCAGTTAGTCATCGGCTGCGACCCTAATTCACACCATGAGACAGCGTGGGGAAGTACGCACACCACTGCCGAAGGTGAGTCTTCACTACAAATTATTATGACTAACAACCTAGACATACTAAATGTAGGCAATAAACCTACTTCCATAACTTCTAATATGAAAAAGGTAATTGACATAACGATGGAAACCAGGTTTGTTGTTTGTTTGAAACTGGCATGTGTCTGATGAGGTGAGCTGTTCAGACTATGTGTATCCAATTCGAAATATCGAAGAATGAGACCGAAAAAGAAACCACCTGGGATGACTATAGGGCAGACCTAGAGAATGGGCTGAAGGGGATGAAAACAACAATATCGAGCACACATGATCTTAAGCTGGTTGTGGGTCAACTACAGAACGCAATCACCTCAGTATTTAGCGACAACTGTCCACCTGTAAGCAAGAAAACCACCAGGATCGTGCCCTGATGGAATGAAGAACTTGCTAAAAAAGGAAAGTGGTCAGTAAACTATTCAACAAATCCAAAGTCTCAGGTGACTGGAGGGAATATAGGAACTCCCTCACAACAAATCACTAAGGCAATCCAGAAAAAAATCGTGGAGGAGGTACTGTGAGAAAGTGGAAGGCACTCATGAGGCAGTAAGACTCCACAAAATACTCTCCAAGAAACCTCTACAGATGATCCAAACCATTAGAGTCTACACGCAGAATGAAAAAGGTAGCCTGGAAGAACTGTACAGTATACACTTCCCAGGGTCAATAAACACACAGATATCACCTGAGACCTGGAGACACTCAGAACTGAAACCCCCTCAAGGGCTTCCAGGCAGATCTCGGAAAAGGTGATAGACGTGGAAAAAACGAAATGGGCAATCAACTCGTTCCAACCGTGACCGGACGGCATCTATCCCATTATGCTGCAGGAAGGAATTGACCTACTAGCACACAAAATATGCATGCAATTAAGGGCCATTCTTGCACTGGGATACAAACCAAAAGCATGGAGAGCAATTACAGTGAGTAGTCTTCATTCCCAAACCTGAAAGAACTGGACAGGATGGAGCAAAGGCACTGAGGCCAATGAGTCTTATGTCATTCATGCTTAAGACGCAAAAAAATTGCTGGATAGGATAGTAGGGATACAATGTCGGCAAACCTACCTCTGCACCTATATGCCTACCCAACAGCTAAATCTACAGGAACATCATTACACCAACTTGTAGAGAAAGTGGAAACTGCTCTGAATAATAGAGTGGTCTTGCTGGATGCATTCTCAGACATCGAAAAAGCAGTCAACAATACATTTCCAAACTCAATCTCAAGGGCATTGATGAGAAAAGGCATCAATGAGACCTGCTGCAGATGGATAATAATATAATAATAATAATAATAATATTTATTTTGCCAAAAATTTTAAATCAAGTGTACAATATATGGTGAATAAATAAAAGAAGACCCACAAAAGTGAAACTTGTGCGTGGGCTGAATAGTAAAATTTAGAAAGTATAACAATAGTAATGGGGTAATGGGGTATATGAAGAAAACTCCCAAGTTAGATAATATAATATTAACGAAATAATATAATAGTAATAATATTTATTTATTGTTCCTATATCATACCATATAATAATGAATATCAGTTTCATAGAATAATTTTCACGAATAAACAGGTGGACCCACAGAAACCCAGGTTGTGCGTGGGGTTTTCTTTGTTTATTCATAAATGTTGCTGCTCGATGATATGATGAGATTGTAGGAGTATTTCATCATATATTCAATTATTCAATATTGGATTCTACCGGGGCGTAATAACCCAGTAATTTTCAATTGATTTTTCTGTACTCATAATATATCGTGAATTACTTTTCTGTCTGGATTTGATGTAAACGATTTGAGCTTCCTTCCAATTAAAGTGACAGAGTCGGTGTGAATGATGAGATCCTTTATACTTCTATGTACGAAGTTGAAAAGCCGAGGTGCGAGGTAAGTATAACATCGTTGTCCTACCGCTTTTTTTGAGGATTTCTTACGAATATCAAAATTGCTTTTTTGTCTTGTGTATTTGTGTTCTATTGTTTTCAGTTCGTGTTTGTTTCTGTATAGGTTAACTAAGATATAATGAAAAAATTATTGTTCCAGATCGAAGCATTTCGCTTCTCTATATAGTTCGTCTGTAGGATACCTATACAGTCTCTTGAATATTATTTTTAGGAATATTTTTTGCAAAATTTCATATTTTTTCTGGTGGATATCAGCTACGCCTCCACACCCTAGTACCCCATATTGTAGTCTTAATTCTATTGATGCGTGATACAGAACCTTCATATGGTGAGTATTCAACAGTTTTAGCAAATATTTGAGTTTTGGGAGCATGTACCTTTGAGTATTAACGATATTCTGAGCGTGTATATCCCATCTCGAGTGTCGATCTATTGTTACTCCCAAATATTTCATACTAATTGTGGAATGTACAAGTTCAACTGTATCATTTCTTCGAATTGAAATCGTTTCATACTGAGGTGAATTATTTTTGTGGATGGCAAATGGCATCAACTTAGTCTTATCGTAGTTTACTGTGAGGTATTTCTGGTCAAACCATTTCAAAACATTTCCAAAACCCAATTCGATTTATTTTTCAGGTTACCCCATGAGTCATCCTTGTATAACACAACTGTATCGTCAGCAGAGCTGAAGATTTCTTCTCCACATTTCAGGGTAAGTAGTTTATTTATGTTAATAGTAAAAAGAATGGATCCTTAGACTGTACCTTGAGGTACACCACAGGTGATTGTTTGTTTAGTGCTTATTTCGTCTAATTTGTACTGATTGTTTCCTATTTGATAAGTAATTTCTGAATGATTTTAGCACGATGCCCCTGAATCCCAATTCCTCCAAGTCTTCCAGAAGCGGTTCATGATTAACTGTATAGAATGCCTTGGATATATCGAGGAATATACCAATTGTCATCAAACCGTCTTCCATACCCTCATATATTTCTGATGTGATATTCACGATTGCATTCTGGGTGGATCTCCCCTGTCTAAGCCCATATTGTTTATCTGAGATCATTTGATATTTATCCAGATATTGTGTCATTCGACCTGACTACTTTTTAAAAATTTTTGTTAATTCGTTATGAGTGACACAGGCCTATGGATTTCCGGTTTTGTCTTTTCTCCTTTTTCAAAAAGGAGTTTTACAATGCTCATTTTGGAGTGTGAAGGACAAATTCCAGTAGATAATATTCTATTGATCAGATATGCCAAGGGCATTGAAATTTCTTCTTATATTTCTTTGAGCATTTCGGCGGTGATCGAATCATATCCGGGTGTTTTCCCATTTTTAAGTGGATCAATCGTTGTCTTGATTCCTTGTTCCGTAGTGAATGTCAGACAAAACGAGTTGGGGACTGGTTCTCTTTCAGGTGTGGGTTCAAGTGAGGGGGTTATATTTTCTGCTAGAGTTTTCCCCACATTTATGAAATAGTTGTTGAAGATTCCAGTCATCTCCTGCTCATCTTCGACTGAAATGTTATTTTTTGATTAAATTTTTGATATTTCTTGTTTTTTTGGGGGGGGGGTGTTGTGTAGAGTTTTCACAGTGTTCCATAATGCCTTCGTGTTATTTTAATTTTTTTCTATATTTCTGACATGATAGTTTTTTTTTGTAGTTTCTAATAGCCTGTTCAATTGATTTTTTATGTTTCATATTCTCTTTTGTTTAGTTCGGGATTTTTAATATATTTTTGATATAGTTCTTCTTTGGTAATAATTGATTTCACCAGGCCATCTATTATCCAAATTTTCCTTTCGATTGATTTTCTCTTGATTTTTATTTTTTTAGTGTGTTTTTCGATTGTTCTGATCAATTTTTCGGTGAAAGTTGTCATTGCTTCTTCAATTCTTGTTTCATTATATATGATTGACCAGTTTGTTTCTCTCAGTTCCGATTTCAGTTTATGATAGTTTATGTATCTCTTACAAGCCTTGCTTTACTTTTTTCAGTCATTTTCAAAACCATTACTAATGATGTGGTAAAATGATCGGTGATTCCTGATTCAATTACAATTGGAAGAATTTCTTCTCGAACGCATTCTGATTTTGTGTTCATAAAAATATGATCTGAACAATTTGATGAGTTACTTTGTACCCTTGTAGTTTTGTTTATCATTGAGACGTAGTTATATTCGGATAGTACATTTAGATAATCGCTAGATATTTCTCGATCTTCCACAAGTATGTCGATATTAAAGTCACCTATCAAAATGTGATGCTGGAATTCATTTTTTTTCCAGGTATCCTGACCAGTTCTGGACGAATGATTCTACGGAAGTTGATGGGGGTCTGTAAACAGCCGTTATGAGGACATTCTCATTTTTTGACTTTTTTATCTCTATCTCTATTATGCTCCATGATCCCAAGGACACTATATTCGATTTATAGTCAAGATTGTTCTTCAGGAATACAACAACACCATCGTTTTTGTTAATTCTACCATTATTATAAATTAAATCATATCCATTCCTGCAGAATAATCCTGGATCGTTTATTCGAAATATTTCTGTCAAAACTATGCATTCAAAGTGCATGTTGATTTGACTGAGATATACATCCATTTCATCAATATTTTTTGAAATACTTCTAATATTCTGGTGGAGAATTTCAAACATTGTTCTGTGTTCTGTATCACACATTATTTGATTAAACTGTTCTCAATTTCAACAGTATCTATTTTCGAGAAATTGACGTCTTTTATGGAAGAATCCATCGTTTTAAGTTTATGAATGTATATATGAAGATGAAATCTCTTATGTATGTTATAAACCAAAAAAGACGAAAAATGAATAATTAAAAGGTACTTGAAGATAATCAATGTGTAACAAAATGGTGAAATGGTAGTAGTGAACTGAGCTAGAACATTACTACCTACTTATTAGATCTGAGTCTATTTCTGTTTCCTTGGTTGATGGTACAACAGCTTGTTTCGTGATTTTTCTTATGGTACCTGTTTTTGGGGTGTTGACATGTTCCTGCAGGCTCGTTGGTTTCTGCTCTTCAACAAGTTGGTTTTTTTGTCTCTCTCCGGTGTTTGTTTGACGTTGTTCTAAGATAGGTGCTTTGATATTTTTTTCTTGATTCGATGCTGGGTTGAATGTAATATTAGGAGTCGATGGCGTACTATTACTTCTTGGTTCTGGTTCTCTTTCAAATTTTAGGTCCTCAACAGTATATGCGACGTTATTCACATATAGTTTGTTTCCTTCGATATAGCAGCGGTTTTCAGTGCTTTCTCTTGTTTGATTGAAGTGCTCTCTCTTTGTGTCGTTTAAATTTGTTGAAGGCGTTTCAACACTGTTTCATCGCATCACGGCATAAGTTATTCCAGCAAGGCACTGGGGAATGTTTTGTGAGGTGTCTGGTTTTACAAATGGTGATTTCTGCAGCTTCTATAATACCATTCGTGGGGTGATTTATTTTTTGTTTGATATCGTCTTCCTCTTCGTTGAAGATTTGTATGTTGGTCTCGATGTGTGTCCTGAAGGAATTCCAGTTCGCATTTCTCAAATACCATCTGGCTAATGGTGTTGTGGTAATATTATTTTTTTCATCCAGGGCAAGTTTCATTGGGAAATGATCACTACCATAAAGAAATGGTAGTACTTGCGGGGATGTTCTGGTCAAGAGTGTTAGGTCATATATACTCAGATCAATGGCTGAGGAATTGCAGTTGAATGCGCCAAATCTTGTCTGATAATCTTTGTTCAATAATCCTAGATCAAGGTTTTCTGTTTTCTAAGCTATTATACGACCACGGTTTTGTGTTTTTGCTTCCCCACAGAATGTTGTGTCCATTGAACTCTCAGATTATTAGCCTGGGTGAGGAAATTCATTCGATCAGATTGTTCAGTTCTGCTTGAGTAACGTCGCGGTTGCGGATAATATATATGTTGTAGATATTCAGAGTGACTTGGGTGCGGATTGAGATGGCTTCTGCTTCCAATGTTATGTTGAGAGTTGATTGTTCTGCATCTATATTGAATTTTGTGTGGATGGCTACACGTTTGCTAGCTCTCTCTCTCTGTCTCTCTCTCTCTCTCTCTCTCTCTCTCTCTCTTGAAAATCCCTATTAAGAAATAACTGTTTGAGTTTCTTGGTCTATGCACTCTGTTATTCTTGAAATTGGTTTCCTGCAAGCATATGATGTGTGGGTTGTGTTCCGATGATGGGACTTATAGCATTCCTGAGTGGCAAAAGTAACCACTTAGATTCCATGGTAGGATTATCATAGGTGCCATTGAAAAGTATATTGATTTATTCATTTCAGTAGGTGGTCTTTCGAGATAAGTTGCTCTCTTCCTCTGTTAGTTGTAGGTCGATGTATGTCAATTTTTTTTTCAGATCTTGGTGAATTGCGTTTTTATGCTCCTTCCTGTGAAAAATTTATGAATTTTCCTTACCATATTGCATGAAGGCAGTGCAGTGATTCTTTGATGTAATGCAGTGCTATTTGTTCAGACTCATTCGAATCGAAAGTATTCTCGAATAGATCGACAACTTGTTGAAAGTTCAGTATGATTGATGGGGAGTGTGATTCGATGAATTTCTCTGTAGATGTTATCATGTCTATTGTTGGTGTTAGTGGTTTTTCATTGGCTGTAGTAGTTTTGAGTTTCATCACTCTGTTACATCTGCCCTGTGTAGTTCTACTATAATGATGTTCAGGGCAGTGTATTTTTAATAAAAATACATGTGGTTGGGTCAATCAAGGCATATAGCTCCCATCACTGCTATCAAGTGCCCCAAGATAATATCATCTGACTGGGAAAATATCCAGGTAGAGAATAACACGCCTAGAGAAGATATCTAGTTCCCTCCGTTTTCAAATCTGGAAGAAAAAAACATAAAAAGCAGAGGATTCCAGATCTATCAACCACATTTTTTTCTGCTGAAGGCAGAGACTTGAGGAAGTGATACCAAGGAACTCTACGATGGGTTCAATGAGTGGTTTCGGGAGTCTTATTCGATGAACAATATGTCTCTGATAATGCCAAAATGCCATTGCAGACCAGGTAAACTCCACCTACACTGTTTAGCTGGGCTTCTGAAGTCGGACGACGGGCTTGTGTCAGACATGTTACCAGTCCGAGAGTGTTTGCAGTTGGCATATAGGAAGACAGGATGATAGTGTGACAAAGTCAGGATAACTGTCAATAAAACTAAGACTGGTATAATTTTCATCGATAGAAAAAGACGCTGAGACAATTTGAGATTGCTAACAATATTAGAGGGACTTGGTGCATGTTGTTGGATACCTACAGATGATTTTTTCAATATAATGTATTTTAATAATCACCTTGTATATTGAGAAACAATGTGAGAAGAAAACAATTAGTTTGTGAATAACCAGCAGAAGTTATTTGTATTTGAGGAAAAGGAATAAAGTTGTTACTCTCAGTTCGTAGAATCTAGCCTTTTATTTACTGACGAATGTTACATAACAATTGCGTTTCAGCAGTTGCCCATACAGGAAGATAATGTGATGAAGTTATTATGTCAATGAAACCAAGGCAAAAAGATTTTAATCGATAGGAAAAGGAGGATAGACAAGAGGAGATTGCTAACAATGTTGAAGAGACCACTTGATTTGTTGCATGATGTTGGAATCCTTAAGATGATTCCAGATTTGAAATATATCTATATATATATATATATATATATATATATATATATATATATATATATATGAATAAACAATTGTAGTGAGATCTAGATTCTCATTTTCAAACGTATTACCGGTACCAATAAGCCTGTCAAAATATGAAAGCTGACAATTGTACAATTAAACAACGCATTACATATGAGCTCAATGGTGGCTACATATGAGCTCAATGGTGGATAGATATGAGCTCAATGGTGGCTATAGCATACATTGAAATAAAGTAATGTCGACACACCAAAGAATGCGACATTTTAGAAAAATGATACATAGGTTCAATACACCGAGATAATGTGCTCAGTTTTTTTGCCTATCAGGGATTCTGATTGCGTTGATTTGAAATCAATAATTATTTTTTCTCGATGATTTCCAGATTTCCAATTTTCCTCATCCGGATTATTCTGCATGTCTAAAAGGCTTAGGTAGAATACAAAGGTAATCTTGTTGTAAACGTTCATTTTATGAAGACAGTTTCTATGCTCATGAAAATTTCAGGTACCAGATAAGTGGTAACAAATTCAGTGTACCAATTTCAACCTTCCTGACTGAGGCCGTATGATTATAACCAGGAAATTTCCAGGAAAACGAGAGAAGCTGACAGCTGAGTTTACTATTCTGTGATATCTGAAGAATATCCTTCCCCGACGGACGATTCATCAGGGTAAGCATTTATTTCTTATTATTCTAATATTGTTGAGATTATTATAACATTATCCCTCTAAGAAATGAATTCTTTGACCTGAGTGTATTGTTGTTGTGTCTTTCATGCCGGTATTCTTTCACCATAGTATATTGATGACAATTTTCTGAATTTCATGATTACCGTTGAACTCAATCAATCAGTAATGGAATTATTATCAGGGGGGGATACCAGAGATCGATTCACTTCAAGCTCACTCTTTCCTCGTATCGAAAAGGTTTTTGAATGGTTAAGGAGGACTTGTCAGTCTCCAGAAAAATAATCTTTTCCCATTTAGGAAAAGTATCGGGCTTACCTTTTAGAAAAGGGGATTTGCCACCCTCTGTATGGATATATATGTGGATATATAAGCACATTTATCCTCATGTTCAGGTAGACTTTCATCTATTGGGCTTTTCTTCTATTGGAAAAATTATCTGAAACCATTTATCTTTATTTGAGAGTTTTAAAGTTTTCACTTTTAAGAAGTGTCGTCACACTTCCGCATAGTGACCGAATACTATATTTTTTCTCTGAATAAATTACAACAATATTTTGATTTCTGTATACTATACTTTTTCTCCAGAAAATTACCAAAATATTCTGATTTCGGAATACTATAGCTTTTTTTCTCTGGAAAACAAGGCTCGGCCTTCGTTCTCTAGTCACCCCTCTCTTCTTGAGGATATATTTTTTCGTTCAACTATCCTCCACTATTTTCACTCTGTACTCTTCTGGTACATTTCAATAAATTATCAAGGATTATTCCAGATTTAATTATTAAAATAAGATGGTGGAAATTATTTTGGGTGTGTTTTCTGATATTGCTCAGTGAATTACTTCATAATAATTGCTATCAATTTTTGAAGATAGAATCAAGCCATCTTTACAGTTGTTTTGTGTTTCATGAAAAATTCAATATCTGCTCAAGAAATTTATCTTTATTGTAACTTATATTTTCTCACTTATTTGTATGAACTGGTTTAACTTTCTTTAATAGTTGTATCCGACCATTTCTTGGTTCAATAATTAGAATTTGGAACATAAGCTTGTGGTTCAAAGGATATCCTTCGTTCTTCCCAAATTGTAACTTTTTCTGTATATACATGTTTATACCACTGAGGAAAGCAGTATACTGGGGAAAGGAGGACTGGTTACTCAAGGAGGTCACACAGCACCCACTTCCAACCTGGTCCGTAAAACATATCACCTTCACGAGTGAGCGCACCTAAATTTGGGATTCATTCACCTGTAATTTGTTCCTTAATCATTTTTAATTTAAATTCATCATCACACTTCCACTTCATTCAAATTTTAAGTAAAGTTGACTTTTTGCATATTTGTTCTGCCTTCCCATACAAGCTAGGTAACATTTGCTTATTTCAATTTTTTTTTCTCCGGCTTTTGTCTTTTTGATAGAAAAGCCCAAACCTATCCTGACAGAAATAGATGAGAAACTGAGCGACCATGAAAAGGCACAGGAGCCTTGGTCAAGATATCTAAGAATGGACAATTCAAAAATTGTTGATAACTTTGTTGGTCAACTGAAATCAACGTTGAAGTGTACAGTTGTGTGCATAAAAAAGTCGTACAAGGTTTGTATAGTGTAAACCTGCCTATAATGTTCCAGATTTCATAAAAAAGTAGTACACGTACACATTTGACAAAAATAGTTTCAATTTTGACACTACTTGTCAAAGACTTGTCAAAGACTTGTCAAAGTCAATAAGAAATTTAATTGAGATTGACATGCCTGACTCACAATAGCCTTTAACTGCTGTACGACTTTTTTATACACACAACTGTACTTTGTGTGGCCATTGTTCTGTCTCTTTTGACCCCTTCTGGGACCTTCCACTTCATATCCCACAGAGAACTGGCCCGCTCAGACTGTCACAATGTTTAGATTAATTTACTAAGGAATGGATGGCGAACAGAGATCAACTTGTAAATATAAAAAAAGATCAAATGCACAAAGTCATAATCTATACATAAATTCCCCAAAATATTAGTAATTCACTTGAAACGATTTTCGCTGATGGATAGATTCAAGGGAAAATTAAATGTCACCATTCACTTTCCTCTTGAAGGATCATACATGGGTAATTATTCAACAGTTAACATAATTCCATGTCGCTACAACTTCTATGCTGTGTCCAATCATAGTGGAATATCCGTGTAGCGGACACTACACGGCTTACTGTAGGCACCCTTATGCACACACATGGCACGAGTACAATGACTCAAGAGTATCACCGATATCACCAGAATCCCTCATAAGTGGTGAAGCATTCGTCCTCTTCTATGAGCAAGAGAGCACCAAATCATTTATTTGATTTTTTTTTTGTTGTATTGTATTTTGTTCTTAAAAGTTACTCGTTGCTATAATAGAATTAATGAATAACTTTTCTATTGGCCTGGTCTGAAAAACTATGAAAAGTCATCAATTGATCCTTACTCACGATCTTACCGAATAAAGCTAAGCAGCATATCAGCCTAGTGATTTCCTCTATTATAATTCAATCAGATTCTTCAAATTTGTGATTTAAAGAATAAAGGGTGTAAAAATTGAAGAAATGTCAAAAAATAAAATCCAACTCTCCGTTATCAAAGTAAGACAATCACCCCTAGGGCACTGAACTGAATAGAAACTTGTTCAACAATATGCGAAGGCACGTGAATTGAATACTCAGCAACGAATGAGCAAGTTGTGCTTGAGTATGTACCAAAATAAAAATACATCTGTTTATAGGGCTAAATGACTGGACTTTCGAAACAGTGATAAAAATATTGTTGTAAGCCGACTTATCGCACAACGACAAAAAAGTAGAAACCAAAATACAAAAATTAGGAAAAATTTCAAAACGGCTTACCATGAGAATATGGTGCACGTGACATTTTTTGTGTTTTGTTTCGAAGAGATAGAGATGGATTAATCAAGTAGAAACCAAAATACAAAAATTAGGAAAAATTTCAAAACCGCTTACCATGAGAATATGGTGCACGTGACATTTTTTGTGTTTTGTTTCGAAGAGATAGAGATGGATCAATGATGCTCTCACCTCGACGTTTGTTTTCCTTCTGCGTGGGTTGTACAGCTACATCTGCTTTTTTTCAATCCTCCCGAATTGGCTTTCAAATCATAACGAGTTTTCATCCTGTCACTAGCCAATATCAACCTCATACAAGCTGTTCCGTTTATTTTCAACACGCTGTCTCCGAATTCATCTGAATAGTCTATTTCTCGGTACTTGGTCATACGAACAGAGAGTAATCGGAGTTTCCTTCCAAAGATAATACGGGCCGGAGTATACTTGGTTGAATCATGGACAGCTTCTCTGTATGCCATGAAGATAAATAAGTGGAAAGTGTCATTCATCCCATCAAAATTTGAGAATGGATGGAAGATGATTCGACATATTCATTTCAATGTGACCTCTTTTCCAACCATTATACGGTATGTTCAAAAACCAACGTGATTTTCTATGATTTAAAGCAACGATAACTTCGCTATATTAAATCTGGAATATTATATTTTGGAGATTTTCATTCATAACTCCGAAAACTTTTCAGATATATGTTTTTTTCATCTTTCAAAAAATGTATTCAAATCGAGGGAGCTTTGACAGGACATTCATCTAACTCATTGATCGACCAACAAAGTGGAACACAACAACAGTTAATAACGATTTCATCAACAATGTTGAGTCAAATCAACCCAAAACCATCAGGAACACCACATCAACTGATAATAACTATTATTCATACGGGCAGGCCATGCCTTCATCTGGAATAATTTTATAATGATCATTCCACTACGAAATAACATCCTATAAATAGCGCACAACTACACATTGAATGAAACAAAAAATCAATTCCATTCAGAATACCATTCAAGTCACTTGGTCTGTGTTCCTGGTTTTGATAGCCAGAACAGTAGGAATTCCTCAAGATACGGTTATGGCGTTACCCACTTATTATTACAGAGTCACTCAGGAATCCATTCATATTTTTTTTAGATTTTCCCCTCATCACTTCATTTGTGTTCGCATGTAGAAAATTCACTTATATTTTCTTTCTTTGTATTGGGTATTTTTTTCCAGTTGTGTTAGATAGTAAGAGTAGTTATCATTTTGGGGAAAAAATAATGAATTTAACGTTCACTATTTACTTGTGCACCAACGACGGAATGAAATTCGGGAAATAATATATGTTTCAATATAATGAGGAGTTCGAGGAGGTGCAACAATTTTTATAATTCTGAAAGGAAGTAAAAGTGGAGATGTAAGTTTACCTGAAATAACTGGAAGATAAAACTATTACTTCAATAAAGAAATTGTATGATGATCTCCAAAGGAGCCGAAATAAATTTTGGAAACGATTAGAGAGATAGGATTTCATTGAAAAACGCATAATCGAAAATCGGTTTTAATTGAAAGGGAAGGCATACGCAGGAACAATTGGCATCTAGCAGAAACAAGAATGATTTATAATTTGAAAGAAACAATTGAAAGATGAAGGTGATAATGTATTCAGATGGTAGAAGAAACTGCAGAAACTCGGAAAAGTGGACGAAAAGTCATACTTTATAAAAATTACAGGAATTGTGTGATCATGATGAAACCGTGGAGCCAATAATAATCAACATGCTGGCAACCCATCTGATAGTTCTGAAGGAGAATATATCAAAATTAATTGGTAATTTCAATACTTGAATCAATCTCGCCAATATTGCAATGAAATAGTAACATGTTTTTATAACTAAAATGAAAATATCTAATATTTATATATATATATATATATATATATACATATATATATATATATATGTATATATACATATATATATATATATATATATATATATATATATATATATATATATATATATATATATATATATATATATATATTATATATATATATTGTTATGATGGGTTGGTTATATGATTTTCAAATTTTTATATATGTTTTGTGAATTTATTTCATAGATTTTATTTCTGAAACCCTATCATAACAAATAACAAAAAACTCCGGCTATGTTATGTTACCTTTCTCTTTTTCAACCTTTTTTTACCTCATCTCAGCTCAGTCAGGTACGCCTATGAACATGTATCACTCCTTCTCAGTAGCCGGTTCCTGTAATCGGTGTTGCCGACTATGGCACTGACGATTCGATAAGAAAAACTGTTCAGTGGAAAAAGTGAGGTTAGAAATTGAAAAATAAACACCAGTTTTGCAGAGAATAATCAAATTGTTGGTTTTTATTGAAATCAATACTCATAAATGCCCTACTCTGCGATAGCCACCTTATACTAGCAAAACAATGATATAAAATGATGCAGTTCATATGTTTGTCACAATGAAAAATTGAGAAAGAAAGTTTAAACTTATTATCAGTCTTTGAGCATGGAATTTTATGGAAGTTCAACCCAAAACAAAGTAACCAATAGTTTAGGAACGTAAAAGTTATTGGGTTATTGTGAGAGTTGCACTTTGATGAGTTCGGATATTAGTATACCTTGTTGCTGCCTTTCTATTGAAGTTTCCAGTCCGGTGGATGTATTTCTGGGATCTCAATGACAGCTCACCTGCACTCCTTCCAAGATTCATCCTCTAGATCAGGTAGGTGGAATTTTTGTTGAATATTTACTTCTTCAGTTCTGCTTTTCAAGAATTATTCTCGTTCGAGAATTTTTAATAACAGGTTCTCTTGTATTATCTATAATGCCTTCTCCGAAATGTTTTTGAACTTTTTCCAATCTCCTCAAAAATTTGTTATCCTGATCCATAGCAACACTCACAAATTTTCATTTTTTCACAGATTTCCGAATTTGTATCACTTCCTACCGCATTATTTGCTGTTCTAATTGATATTAATGATATTTCATTTTAACTCTTACATACTATTTACAAATTATTATAAGATTATAATTTTCCAATTTCAGCCATTACATTTCATTGTATATCATCACTTTTTCCACACAAACTCTTTCAAATCCCATTGGTGGGTTTTCTGTTGATGTGAATTGTCATACAGGATGTTCAAAACTTAGCTATACGTTGATCTTACTTTAATTCAATGTTTGCTATAAATTTCAATTTTGATATGGTTTAATCGTGGAGTTTTATTAAATATATCGTTGGATATATGATTTTGATACAGTGTGACCTATTTAAAATGGAACCACCCCTGTAGAATACGCATTCTTCTGTCAGTCTCAAAAATTTTCATAACTTTAGTTTCATTTCCAAGGCACTCTATGGTTTTTTTTCTTTGTCAAAAATGGCAAGAGTTTATTAGGCAATTTTTGTTTCAAAATTTGACTAAACCACTAAATTTGTAGTTGTTATGATTGAAAACCATCAAAATTCCATAGAAAAATATTGGTTGACAACGAAGTTACAACAATTTAAATTTTGGAAACAAAGTATTTGATTAAAATTTTTATTTAGGTTATAGACATATTTAAAATCTGGCAACACTGCCGATACAAAGTAGAACACCAGTGAATTTGTACAGCAAAGATCCGAAGTCAATAGCTCATTCCGTTCTACACTTATAACTCCTGAAAGTATGGTAATGTGAGCGATTTGTGGTGTACTAAATCACAGCCTACTATTGATTTAGGACAATACCTATGCCTAATGTATTAGTTCGGCTTTCCTCAAATTATGGATACCTTCTATGAAAGCTTGTTTTGATTGAGTTTTGCAGAATTAAAAAGGATAATTTTTTGTCCTGCTTTCTGTTTTATTATTCAATAAATAATTTTGATACTCTAAAACTTGATTCGGTTCATTTCGTTTTTATCAGCTATGGAAGACTGCATAACTTGAAAATGAATTCCTAATTTTCTGTTATTTTCAAATAGACTTATAACCTAAACTCAAATAAATTATTTCAAGGAAATATAATTTACAAATCCAGTGGCGTAGTCAGATTTTCATTACAACATCGCTTCCACCATAAATCGCTCACACTACCATACTTTCAGGAGTTATAACTACTTGAATATTATTATTATTATTATCATTTCCACTTTTATTTCTCACATGTATTCTTTGTATACACAACATACTTTTATCTTCATTTCTTTTAATTTTTCTTCAAAATTCACATTGATTATTATCCATTTCTATATTTTCCCTTTTTTATAATCTATGTTGGTTGTCTCTTCTTAATTCCAATTTTAATTCCCTGTTTTTCAGTATTTTTTATTGTTATTCAATATTATTGTATTCTTTTTCGAAATTTCAACTCATGTGTTGTTTGGTTCCTCTAATATTTTCTCTCATTGATATTTTTTATTTTTTTATTTTTCATTTTATTTCAGTTTATCCAATTGTTTCTGAAACAGTACCTATCAAATTTTTTTTTTTCACTTTTTTTACTTTTTCATTCCCTTACTTACGTATTGAATTTGTTAACCTATAATTTATTATTACCTAATTTTTCTATTTATTATTTGTCTCTCCTTCTATGGAATCTTGCTTGTTTTGTTACTACAAGTATATATTTTAATTCAAAAAATTTCAATTGAAATTTCATTCCAATATTTTGAACTATTTCTTTCTTCATCATATCAAATTTTTTCTGTTTTTCATTCAAATTTATTCAAATTCTTTCCCATTTTTATTTTTGACATTTTACTATCCATAATTATTATTATTTCATTTTTTGTATTACTTCCTTTCATTTCAAAAATTCTATTCGCCCTGTAAATATCATTGATTTCATTACTATTATTTTTTAATATATTTTCCTTTTTTCAATTAAAATTTTTATTAGCCACGTACATGTCATTTATTTTTATTAAAATTTATTTATCATTTTTGACACCTTTTTGCATTTCAAGATTCATTTTCGCCATGTTTCTGTTATATATTTTTATTTTTGTTACTTTGTTATTTATTTCACCTGGTTGCATCTCGAAATTTTTATTAGTCATGTTTATTTCACTCATTTTCATTATTGTTGTTTTATCATTTATTTTTCCCTTTTGCATTTCAAAATTTTTATTATTCATGTTCATATTATCCATAAACTCATTATTTTTGTTATCGATATTCATTTTTATACTTTGTATTTGTTTATCACCTTTTTCTAATAAATTGTTACTAACATCTGTTTTTTGTATAACTACCTCATGAAATTCCTTATTATTGTGCTCACTACTTGTTTCAAATGATTTACATATTCTTTCTGTACTTTCTTTGAAATTTTCTTCCATTCTTATCATACTTTCTATTGTTCTATCTGTATTTTATCTCATTTCATCTTTGTTGGTGACCTGTTAATATGCACGAAATTTCGTGCTATTAAAATTCCACGATATTAGGTTCAAGCTTCACCGCACAGATTATAGGTGTCACTATCAATAATCTGATGCAGTTCACACATATATATATATATATATATATATATATACATATTCTACTATCTTCAGCGCCTCAGATAAGATGCATCCACCGTACATTGAAGCTTCGAACAAATTGAGGCGTCACTATAACTGACGTCTTAATGTCAACCTTGTTTTCTCCTCCTGACTCCAAGTTATTCTGGCGTAATTCATCGCGAGTGAAGTTCATGAAAAAATTGAATAGCTTAGTCAAGGTTGAATTTATAAAGTACAATTGTTAGTGTTGCTATATGGAAGTAAAGAAAATTTTTCATGAGGCGGTAATGTTACTAACATAGTTCAAGTAGTATATTTCAGTTCACGATTCTGCCGCTTGAGACGCTTCTGTTATATACGTTATATGTATATTTTATCCGAAAAAAGCATATTGTAAACTCAAACGATATGGCAACATTGCACCATGTAATATATTGCTATTGAGATGCTTCTTTGGCAAACAGTAAGTGAAGCCATCTAAAAAAATGTTTCAAGGAAAATGTATATATTTTTATGTTATTAGAAATTAATTGAGTGTATTTGCTTCAGAGATAACTTGTAGTTTCACAGGTCTAAGTATCAGGATATATTCAATCTATTTTCATTTTTACACCCTTTTTTTTAACTTGCTTCGTTCCTATGTCATTCTGTCATTCTTTCCGGTTCAAAATTTTCAATGCATTTTAGATAGGTGTTCAGAATTCCGGTGACAATGCAGTATTAAATTTTTGTTAGAGAAAAAACAATATAGCGGCTCTAAGATGGCGGGCGAATTTTGTACGATTCGATTCAAAATTGGTATGTGTGGGTTTTCGGGGATTGAGTTTGAGAATTTTTTTGAAAAAATAAAAAAAAACAGAATGGCGGCTCCAAAATGGCGGAGGAGTTTTGTGATTATGGTCCGATTCTATTCAAAATTTGGATGTGGGGATTTTTGGAGTCGGAGATTATGATTATTTTGTCAAAATGTATGGAATTGAAATGGCGGCATATGGAATTTTTGTGTTGGTGGACGAGATTTCGGTTTATGATCCGATTCGATTCAAAATTGGTATGTGGTTTTTAGAGTCGATGATTATGAATTTTCCTTAAAAATTCATGAAATCAAAATGGCGGCTCCAAGATGACCGATGATCTCTTTATTAATGGTCCGATTCTATTCAAAATTGGTATGTGGGGGTTTTCTCGGTCGGATATTATGAATCAAAATTCACAAATTCAAGATGGCGGATGAGTTTTGTAATTATTGCCCGATTTGATTCAAAATTGGTATTTCGGGGTGTTTGGGTCGAATATTATGAATTTACTCGAAGATTATTGACTTTCAGTTGAAATTCATAAATTGAAGATGGCAACTGCAAGATGGCAAATAAGTTAATCTTCAGATGGTCTCCTCATTGAAGGACTAGATAGCTCAGAACTTACCGGAAAAAAAAGCCCAATAATAACGATGCTTCAACAAAAATGCATAGATTGAGGCGTTCTTATGTACTAAAAAGCACCTGCTTTTGTATTCGAACTGAAAACTTTGCGCGACAAGCTTTTGAATCTAGAACTCACGGAATAACCTACGTCACACATCCAAAGCAATAATTTTTTACTTTTTTGTGCATTTGAATTAAAACTCGACTTTAAAGAGATTTTTTTATCAATTATTCTATTATTTTATATTTTTAGTGTGAGCATAAGTGAACCCTAAACTTAAAAATGATATTCAAGTATCAAAAAAGCCGATGATTGAACTGGTAACCGGTATGGCTGGTAATTAAAAGCAGTGGTTGCATGATAATATGATATAATAATGAAAAACTGGAAAGAAACTATGTGAAATTGAAAACAAATAAAATGAAATAAAAACAATCAAATGTTATCATCGTTTGATATTTTTTTTTGTTTATGCATTATGGATGAATACTTTTATTCTCCACCAATTAACTATGAAACATTTGTTATACATAACTCAAATAATAAATGCTTATTGATGAATCGGAGGTATAATATACTAATTATTTGTACTTTCAGAATCAATATTGCTATGACTTACTTGTTGACAGTTATATTCTGAATATTGTACTGCCAGTTACAGTAATGATTCGAGTAATTAGATGTCTAGTAACTGGCCGCCAAGATCAACGAACTCGCACCCTTAGGTTTTTTCCATGGAGCTAGGTTGAGCAATGACTCAACAAAACCACTCTGAGAGATACTCAAGAACTAAAAAATAGAATACAGAAAAATATCAAAATTATAAACGAAAATGTCATACACGGAATGACTTGTGAGATGTGTGAGATGGGCAGGAAAATATATTAAACGAATGGACAATAGACGATTAAAAATTAGAATTTTATCTCTTTTATTAGGAATTCCACCGTTTTTGCAATCGAATGTTCAAACTTTTTTGGTATTTTTTTAATACAGTAGGTGAATATACCAGCTGAAATTTATTTTTCATATTTTATATATCTAAGTCTTTCTTCGTATCGCTTCATCTAGCCAAGCTGTATTTCAAAATCGAACTATTTCTGATATTTTTTTTATTCCATACAAAAAAATCGAAACACCCGAAAAAACAATTTCATTGAATGGCGCCAGATTAACACTTCTAATTTATTAATGAAATTCAAAAATGGAGGTTATAGATATTATATCCACTTGAAGAAGCTATTGTAACACTTGTCATGGTTTTATAAACCCAATTAAGTGAAGATCATTCAGTGAAGTGTCTTTTTTGCTTCACATATTTTGCCATCTTTTCAATCGACAGTTTCATGCTTACATATTATTCAAATATTCAGGGGGTACCTTTAATTCTAGAATTGAATTCTGGAAAATCCCTTCTTAGAGAGTCTCTACATCTCATAATTTCAGCGGTTTCGGCTCGACAATGGTCAATCATTTAGTCAGGACATGTTATTTGATAATAAAGCAGGTACCTCAGGTCTACCAGCAATATCTCAGTTATTGGTATAGGTTAGTCATAGAAAATATTATTTCGTTGAACTCGCAATGAAGACGTCTATACAAATATATTAAAAACATTCTGGAAGCTGGTAACACTTTCCGGGACACCAGGTATATTCAGATTTTTTTTATTGAAATTTGTTATATGGTATATGTCAGACTGAAAATTGCAAAAAAACTAACGATATTCTCACATAAACTTTCAACCCTCTTTTTAACCACTTGAGGGTTGAATTTTCGAAAACCTCGAAATACAAGTTTCTTTATATTATGAGAAAAGCCCAAAATATATATATATATATATATATATATATATATATATATATATATATATATATATATAATCAATATACTTATTCCCTTAAATTTGAGTTCATACGGGTGCCTCTACTCGTGACAACATTGTTTTAATAAATTATTTCACAAACTCACTCATAACGGAGTAAATTCGGGAGGAACCCCTATAACTTGCAATGATTTACTCGTCACATATGTTTTTTATATCTTTCACTTCATAAATTAAGTTTCCGAAGACATTATGGAATCAAAACTGTAGTGACAGCTAGCGGTCGGAAGCTTAGGCTTCACTCGAGCCATGTATTTGGATACAGATCTCTAATAACCATTCAACTACACGATTATGTCGATATCCGTGCTAGATTCGAAGGACTTTTAACTCAAGGAATAAGAATTCCCAATCCTGTCCTCTTACTCAACCATCCAAAGCGACCGGTTATTTCCTTACATTTTAGAAATTTATATTCGACTAGCTAATGCCCGCGACTTCGTCCACGTAGAATTTTCATTTTTCCTGGTTTTCTTTATTTGATTCCATCTAGCTCCGAATATTAATCCGACAGTTTGTCAGATTTAATGATTCAAAAATGACGGATTTTCATACAATATTTCATACCCTTTTCCACCACCTTAGGAGTTAAATTTTCGAAAATCCTTCCTTAGTGCTCACCTACATTGCCAAAGAAACCCACATGCAAATTTTCACGGTCCTAGCCCCGGGAGTTTGGGCTATGCGTTGAAACTTCAGTCAGTCAGTTATTCTTTTATGCACAGGGTGTTACCACAAAAGTGCGAAAGTGATTCCTTGTCGGAAATTAAAGGGAGAGTCTTTCATGCAAACAGAAGCTCCTAGGCCTTTCCTTGAAAAGTTACACGCTTCCAAAAATAGGGAAAAAAATCGTTTTTTTTTTTCTTGAAATTGCTGAGGAGTTGAAGAAATGGCCTTTTGAGGGCATGTTCTACCAATAAAAAGGCTACCTATGAATATTTTTTAATTTTGTTGTGATCTGTCAAAGGGGTGAAACATGCAACCCCTATTTCATTCATTACCAGAACTTTTTAACGAAACAAAATTTCTCAATTTGAATATATTGCAAAACTGTTTCCAACTCATGTGTTGTGTCCGTGAAAGCAATAGTTTCCTAGTGAAAAAATAAAATACAACATTGTGCTCGAACGGATCTTTTGTAAATGGAATCGATAAAATCTAGTAGGTGGCTGTCTCGTTTTGTTTGCACAACTTGTTACTTCAATCGTAGTATTTTGAAATTATTCCGCTTGTTTTATCTTTCAATGTAGGCATGTACCAGAACCAGTTTTGTTTTAATAGAATATCGAATTGAAAATACAAACAAAACAAAATTATATGTATTACAACAAAGAAAGAGGCAACAAGATCAAACGGAACTGAGTTATAAAAACTGCTCGAAATGACCACTTGCAATCGTTAGACAGAAATCGAGTCTTCGTCTCATAGACTAGCGCAAACGTTGAAATATTCCTGGTTTGTTTTGGATTGTCTCGCATGCTGCAACGATGCGATTCCTCAAATAATTCACACATTCAATGGTAGTCGTATAAACCAAGGATTTCAGGTGACCCCAGATGCAAAAGTCCGAGGGATTTAAGTCTGGAGATCTGGGAGGCCAAGGTTGAGGTCCTGCTCTGCCTATCCAACGATTTGGATACATGTCGTACAAGTACTGGCGAGCAGTTATGCTGAAATGGACAGGCGCACCTACATAAGCCACATTCGTGGTCGAATAGCTAGTGGAACATTTTCAAGTAAAATGGGAAGCTGCTCCTGGAGAAAATTGTCATAGGTTGCACCAGTTAGCCTTAACGGTAGAAAATAGGTCCAATAATATTTTCGGGAATAATTCCGACCCACACGTTAGGGGAAAATCCATATTGATAACGACCTTCTTGAATTGCATGTGGGTTATCTTCGGCCCATAGATGATTGTTATGGAAATTTGTAATACCTTGCCTTGAAAAGTTGGATTCGTCAGTGAATATTACGTTTTCTAAAAATTGAGCATTTTGGGTAATCATCTGAAGACTTCATTGACAAGAGTCTACTCTGGGGAAAATATCGCGGCAAAAGTGCCTGGACTCGTTGAAAATGGTAAGGATACAATTGGTGATCCCTTAGAATTTTCCAGGTTAGTTTATTGCGAACATTGAGTGTGTTTGCAATTTGTCTTGTACTTAATTCCGGACGATCTTCAATCATATTGAGAACCTCTTCTTCCAGTGCCACCGTTCTTATTACTCATGGACGACTATAATCAGTGGTTCGTTTTCGGAAAGTCCCTCTTCCACAGTGACATTGGTGAAAATGTGCAAAAATTTTATGATGAGGTATCACGCGCTGAAGATTCATGTCTGCATGGAGCCGTCTAGCTTCCAAAGAATTCCCATTCGCACGATCATACATAAAATGCATATCGGCCATTTCAGCGTCAGTGTAATCATTCATATTGAAGATTCAAAAGATACAATAAACTTTCAACCACCACATAGAAATCAAAGTGACTTGACAGCCACCTACTAGATTATTTCGATGTCAAAAATACTACTATTGAAGTCAAGAGTTGTGCGAACAAAACGTGACAGCCACCTTCTAGATTTTTTCGATTCCATTTACAGATCCGTTCATTCACAAAGTTGTATTTTATTTTTTTCACGAAGAAACTATTACTTTTACGGAGTTAAAAAAAGTTTTGCAATGAATCGTTTTTTCAACAATATATTTGAATTGAGAAATTTTATGTCGTTGAAAAGTTCTGGAAAAAAATGGAATAGGGGTTGCATGTTTCACTCCTTTGAAAGATCACAACCAAATTAGAAAAATATTCATAGGTAGCCTTTTTATGGTAGAATAAAATAGAATAGAATTTATTTCTCGAATACGTATATGTTTAAATACACAAGAATAAACTATTTTATATGGAATGATTTTCATGTATGCTAGAGCTCATGTGAGCTATTGAGAAGTGTAGTTCATTATGACTTGTTTTCCTACATACATAAAAGCAATTACACAATATGTATAATTAGTAATCGCTGTTTCGTATTATAAGGTAATTAAGACAATATCTCACAATAAATAAATATACCAAAGAACATATTTTGTTAACGTAAAGACAAGTAAGTAATAACATAATCTAGAGAAAATAGAAAAAAAAAAGAATATAAAAAAAATTTGTGGGCATATTCCCAATATTTAAAGGTTGCATATATAAATAGTTTTGATGAAATAATGACTAGTGAATTTTATTATTGAAAGAAAGAAAAAAAAATGTTTATCATGATAAAAACGATTTATATGTGGTAATTGAAGAATTCTCTGATATCGTAATAAACATGGGTTTGAAAAAATTGTTTGACATTATTTTTGAAAATATTTAGACGAATCATTCCTGTTATTGGGACGGTAGGTGATTGAATGTTTTTATTGCCATATATAAGGGACCTTTTCTGTTCACTGTGTTATTGAATTGTGGTGGAATATACTTGTTTTTGTTGCGAGTGTCATAGTTGTGAATATACGTGGATTGTTCAAGTTCATGTTTTTTTTTGAAAGCTACTAAGGAAAGACGATATAGATACAAATTTGTAATTGTGAGTATTTTCAGTCTTTCAAAATGACTCCTACAAGATTCGGTTCAGTTAATCCCGCAAATGGCTCTGAGAGCTCTTTTTTGTATTATGAATGTGCTGTTGATATCTACTGAGTGTCCCCAAAATTCTATACCAAATTGGACTAAGCTGTAGAAATGAGCGTAATATACTGTGATTGCTGTTTCTTTACCAATGTTTTTTCTTATGGTAGATATTGCGAATGTAGCACTGCAAAGTTTTTTGTTTACGTTATGAATATGTTCTTTCCAATCCAACTTTCCGTTAATGTGAATTCCAAGAAATTTTACATTTGTTGTCCCTTGTATTTTCCCATAAGGTGTTTCGATATTGATTTGGTTTATATCATTATTTGGATACAATGGGTTTTATCTGTATTAACACATAACTTATTTGAGGAGAACCAGTGTATTATTTCTGTAAGTTGTTGGGATGACGACACCGACAAATCTTCAATGTTATCGCTTGAGTCTATTACACTCGTGTTATCAGCAAATAGGCAGAATTCCACAGACGGAAAATTCTAACTACTAACTAAGTCATTGATGTATATCAAGAATAATATCGGACCCAGAATTGATCCCCGGGGATCACCATATTGAAAATTTCCGTTATTAGAGTGATATTGTTCTATTTGTGAATTACAATTATGTGTTATTCGGATAAGGATTTCACGATCTGATAGATATGATTCGAACCAATTGTTCGCAATCCCTCGTATGCCATAGAATTCCAATTTCTGTAGTAAAATAGAGTAATCAACACAATCAACCGCTTTAGATAGATCGCAAAACGGTAAGTGGAATTTGTTTATTTTCAATTTTGATGTTAAGTTTGTTTATGAGATCGTATGTAGCATCCGAAGTGTTCATATTTTTTCTGAACCCATATTGAGAATTCGTGAGAATGTCGTGTTCATCTAGGAAGCTAATTGTTTGTTCTTTTACAACACTTTCAAGAATTTTTGAAGGAGATGGCAGCAGTGATATGGTACGGTAATTTGTTGGTTGTTCTTTATCACTTTATTTGAACAATGGCTTGATTACAGTTTTTTTTTTAATGTTCGGGATCACACCAGACTCTATAGATAAGTTAACGAGGTATGTTAATGGTATTTTGGGGATGTCAGCATTTTTCTAAATAATTGTGATTGGTATGTTGTCATGGCCGGTAGACTTTTCATTCTTTAGTTTTTTTAAGGTTATTTCTATGTCGGATTCAATTATTGGTTTGAAGAAAAAAGAATTTGGATGGAAAATTGTCACATTTTGGTGTTGTCTGATTTTATATCGATTGTGTTTACAACATTAACGAAAGTATCAAGAAATGAATTTGCGACGTCTTCTGGGTCATCTATAATTTCCTTGTTTACTTTCAGTTTCATGTTATCTGGTATATTGAATAATTTTTTTAAATTTATATTTGCATTGATTATTTTCCAAGTGGTTTTTATTTTACATTCAGACTCATTGACGATTTCAATAATCTGTTGTTGTTTAGCCTGGTTAATCAAGTTTTTGAGCAGGTAACAGTACTTTTTAACATATTTCAAAAAAGTTATATCATTTGTAAATCTCTTCATGCTCACAAAATGCCATTTCTTCAACTCTCCAGCAATCTCAAGAAAAAAAAAATTCTCCCATTTGTGGAAGCGTATAAGTTTTCAAGAAAAGGCCTAAGAGACTTTGCTTATATGAAAGTTCCCCTTTAGTTTCCGACATGGAATCACCATCTGGAAACATTCGCATTTATTTGGTAACACATTATATATTCAGATTAGATCTCAATGTAATTCCGATACATTTCTTCATAGGATAGAAAAGCAGTGATTTCTTGTTCCGCTGCATTAGAATTCAGTAGAGAATGTACGAATAATTCCGAAATAAGTAGTTGTGATTCAGTTTTCATGTGAATTTCATTTATACTACGTATTTGAATGAGAAATAAAAATATCTGACATAAAAACTTCATTATGAGAAGACGTTGTTACTGAAAACAAAACATACAGAGTATTCTACAACCAATACATGACACCTTTCCCTCCGTTTCTGAAGTTTTTTCAAATATACACGGCGACGTTCCGTTCTAGATGGTCTGACAAGAATCGCCGATTCTGAATCATTGGGTTACTCTGACTGATGACTTACCTATTAGGTGATCGTTATATCGATGTATCTCTCGCCCCTCTACCATTTCCATCCTGTATGATACTGAGCCAATAGGTGTTTGAAAATTCCATTTTTGAAAAGAACCATAACTTCTTGCAAATTCCTAAACTTCAGTTTAAAATTTTTTTGAACCGTCGAATACAATTTAATTTTATTCAGTTCCCACTGAGGAATCACGATCAGAGTTATATAGTCTAGTTTATTCTGGTCAATAAATCAGCTGTTGCAAAAGTAGTCTGGTCGATTTTGTCTTCATATCTACATCATACATAATTTGTAGTTGATTCTTGATACTTAGTACCTATTCGATTTATCCTCCAACCAAATGTTTTTATCGATTCATATTCTCCTTGTTGTCTCATCATTGGTTGGTGTTCTATACTTTTATTGAGTTATTTATGTTTTTTTGTATTATGTAGTTAAAACACCCTCTAATTTGATATCAATCATTGCCAAGCGAAGGCAATATTGCCCCCATTGTACGTATCCCCTCTAGTTATTAAGATAGTCTTTGATTCATTATTTCAATATTATTTTATGAAACTGGTGATACTGATAAATGTTAATAATTATTCAATGAAAAATATACATCAACGTTTTGGTAACCAACTCTGATCCTTTTTTGACAAATGATTGTTAAAAAGATATACAGTGAAAATTTTAGGTGCAAGTTCAATGGAAAAATCAATAACATTTTCCAATGGAAGAATTTTCGTGATATTTTGTAGGCTGATAAATGAACTGGAAGTTTTTTTTTTTATTTCAATCCAGAATACTGAGATGCAGTAACATTCCTCTCCACTGCCACATGTTTTTTACTTTACCTAAATCGGTCAGATTTGACAGTTTTGAATTTTGTTCATTAAGTGAATACAATTGAATTAGGCTGATATTACAATATTTCTTTCAACAGTTTGACCTACAGGAGATGGCGGAGTTCAATATTTTATAATAAAAAATTCTTACCGTGCACACTTTCTTATTGTCGAAAAAAATGACTTAAATTCACTACAAATATAAAAAAGTTTTTGTGGAGAGCTGGGAGGTACCCAGATTTTTCTTCAAAAAGTTTAAGGTTTTTTCCTTCTCAGGAAAAAATCCTACCTTCCTAGCAAACTGAAATTTGCAAGTGTCTATCAAAATATCAATCTGTAAATAGCTGATAAATCCCCCATGATAAATCCCCTATTATAAGATATATTCCGATAGATATTCAGTTTGAATCAAAAGCCAAGGCGGAACATTTTGTGAAAGAAATAAAATTGAACAAGAAAGGGTATATTCTGCGGTAAATTCTATATTTCACGAAAAAATTCAAAAATCGGCCAGAAAATTGAAGATTTCTCGGGAAAATGTGAAATTATTTGAAAATTCCACGTCAAAATACAGGACTCATCGAAAAAATACAAACTTCAGCAGGGAAAAATTTCGTGAAAAAAATAAATTTTTCGAAGAAAAAAACAACATTTTGCAGGAAATAACAAAATTTTGCGAACAAAAGCATTATTATGTAGCAAACTTTTGGGAGAGAGTCAAAACTTCACCGCACAAGATAATTTATCTCAAGGACTGTTTTTCAATGTTTTGTCCTCTTCATTCAAATATGGAGAACATTGACACGATATTCATCTATTTGATTGACAGAATTATTGATCAACAATGTAAAACATAATAATTCTAACAACGATAATACGATAATAATTTTAACAACAATCATCAATATCATCACAGCAAAGAACCTATTTTTTCCTGGCTGGCATTGTCTTTGGGGCTCATTCACGGGGTGTATGTATTAGGAGATATTTTTTTATCTGAAATATTCAAATTATAATCAAAAATTTTATTTTCTTCACATAACATCATATAAATATACACATTTACATTCATACAGATATTTCTTGGATTTGAACACGTTTTTTAACCATTCCCGGGGTTAGAGGTACTCCATGCGGCCTAAGGATCCCTGTTTGATTGGAAGTACCAATATTTTGAGATCGAGAGGTCGATTGATGCTCGGGGAAAGGAAGATTTCTGCAAGCTTGTTGAACCTCCAATGTAGTATTCGCCACATCGGGTGGATGGTTTCTAGATGCAATAGCCCTTGTAGCTGGAGGAGGTGACGATTTGAACTGTTGAAGGGGAAGCTCTGTCTTTTGGAAATCAGAGAATGATTTACTGTCACAACTATATTCCACCCTATAATTAGCGTTATCAAAGTTTTTTCGACAACCTCTTTCACAGTTATGGGCTGAGGTGTTCTGAGGTGGAAATTCCTTGTCGTAACCTTCGCCGGATGAACTGCTACAACTTCCTATAAATAAAAATATATATTTATAATTCAAAATACCACATGTTTTTTTCTGAAAAGTTTGCATGAAGAAGAGCTTCATTGCATAAAGAAGAGCTAATAAAATACTTGTATACTTTTTCCGTGGACGATATATTCTGATAATGGGCACGATAATACAGTGGAATACAGGAACTTTGCACATGATTGTTGCGAAATAGATCAATATTAACCACTTCGCTCAGGCTGACCACCTGAAGACCAGTTTCGTGGTATTTGCCCCTCATCAGTACCTTGTAGGACTTTGCACGTTTATCCATCGGATGTCATTCAACGTCCGTCGAGGAATAAGCCAGGGAAGTAGTTGTTTTTTTATGGATATGCGACCAACGTTCACCTATTGTATAGGTTTTTGTAGTCAGCTGTCTTGAGAAATAAGATATTTTTCATTTTCAATGAAATTATGGCTGTCTATCAAGAATGTTACAGATTTCTCTCTCTTATTGCAGATATTTCTATCCTGGGATTCAGGATGACATTCATTGGTAATGTTTCAGTTGCACAAGTTGTGCTGAGATGGCATTAGCCCCATCCTGCTGATTCTATTCCAGCAAATGCTTCGAAATTGGATTGATATTAATGATTTCAGTCAGGTAACGCAGACATTAATCATAGTCTGCTTGACCCACCCTCTACTGATGAGGGGCAAATAACCCGAAACCAGTCTAAAGGTGGTCAGCCTGAGTGAAGAGGTTAATATTGATCCATATCGCAACAAACATTTGCAAAGTACCTTGCAGGACTTTGCACGTTTATCCTTCGAGGCATTAGCCAGGGAAGTAGTTGTCATTTCATGGATATGCCACTCACATACACCTATTGTATAGGTTTCAGTAGTCAGCTGTCTTGAGGAAAAAGACATCCTCTATTTTCAATAGAAGTAATACTAGATTTTGGCAAAAATCACCTTTTCAACACCCATTGATCATTTTTCGATACAGAACTAGTTGAAAGTTGGGTACATTTCTTTGTTGCTTACACCATCATGTCTGAATATCTGATGATTCCTGGAGTTTGGTTCATATATTTTCTGTTATTTATTACATAATTTTATATACATGGAATTAAATCTTAAACTAAGTTTTTCCACTAGGAGCTTTTTAGCTTAGTAAAATTAGTTCATTCCATTTGTTTAATAGCAATAGGTAGCTCGTGACGTCAGTATCCTCGATAGTCGTGTATTTCACGGCCAATTTAGAATCATTGAATGAAAGTAGATAACAAAGTGGGTTGATGCGATATGATTGAAATACCCCAGAAGTAGGTAATGAAGAGGGTAAAATGTTGTCTTCGTTTTATCATTATTATTTATCGATGATAAGCATTCACTAGTGACCGAATTAAAGCAGTTACGTACTCGTTATTGCTTATAGAACAATGAAATTTAAATACAAGATAATATGTTTTGTTGACGGCTAGGTCTAACAATTTGTTTTGCTGTTATAAAAAATTATATTTACTAACTAGTGCGAAAACTGGTACTTTCTAACGAGTTCGTACCATTTTTTTTAACCGAATCATACCTTAGCCGGGTACTGACTTGAATGTGCATGCGTTGAGTCGAGGCGCATTTTATTCATATGCGTGTGTATCGACTCATTTGTTCAAATATATTTCGGCGCATGCACGTGTATTGTTTCAGTCCCTTCCGGACATTTGTGTGTTCAAGTAATAGCAGAAGATATTATTGCAGACTAAAAACCTGTCCACACTGAACACACACGCACGATATATTTCATTTGGGCGGGAGCAAAAACCGACAGCCAACGGCTCAGGTCATATGCATTCGCGGTGACTCGCGAGAAGATAAACATGCGCTGAGTCGTTGCGAATGACACATCCAGATTTGAATGTGCATATGAATGCTTCTCGACTCAACGCATGCACATTCAAGTAAGCACGCGCTTCAATGCTTACATAAAAATAAATTTTCGGTACAAATTTTTGAAATAATTATGTGTTTGTAAAAATAATGAGGAAATGAATGAAATTTATCAAATTGAGAATAACAGTACTACTTTTTTAACACGCAACTTTCTCAGATTGTATTAGGAATAGTCTGCATTTCTGACTAAGTCTAGGCTGCCACAGATGAATTTGAAGTTTGCTAAACATTACTCTTTCTACTGATGCTTCCAGCTCATGTCATATGTGTTCAATTGGATTGAATATGCAACGGTAAGGAGATAATCTTAACACTGTATAACATATTTCTTCCGCCCATGTATCACAATAATATTTTGTGTCATTTGAGCTCGGAACTTCATTAACCTTCAACTATGGTAGCTCGCATTATCCATTACAACCGTACTACTTGGTGATATATTTGATGAAAGTTTATTTTTGAACCAGTTTCGGAAAATAAGTATCGTCGTGATATTCAACACGGGAGTCCTTCATATTTTTGGCTGATAATTCCAAAGCATTTGGAATGAAGCCATTTTTTTCAACATAAATTATAATGACACGCTTTTGTTTGTTCGATGGAGTTTTCGTTGTGCAGTGACCAGACGAATCCACTAAACCTTCATGTAACTTCATGTGTGTCAAACAATGTCTCATCCAGATACACAATATTCCTTCCACCTTCTCTATATTCATGGATTGCCATGTTCCATCCTCCATATTTTTGAACGCGTCGATACCAAAATCACTTTTTTTTTGTTCAAACAACCCTCTGAGCAAGAAACATACCGGGGAGGTTTATTAACGTTTAATTATTGTACCCGTGACGACATTTCTGAGAAAACATAATTCATAGGTTATGGAGACGTAATATTGCGTATAAGCATTGTCACTAATACAGCCCAAAAAATCATCACAGCTTCATTCCGTACCAAACGAAATTTGAGACATATTGGTGATTCATTTATAGCAATGTGTCCTATTTATATCTTTCGGATGTTCTGGTTTCAGAACATTTCAATACCATGGGGACGTCGAAGATACGTGGTTAAGAAATATGACGTAACTGATTCGTTGCGAAAACGTTCTCATCTGGTCTTGTGTTTTATCTTTGTCTGCTCTGCGGTTAACCTCAAATAAGTGGCGGTATTTTATTTATCGTTTATCAATCTTCTATCTACAAGAAATCAATATGTGAAAAAAATGTTATGTGTCACATCATCATATTGTTTTCCACTAGGAGGGTGATTAATAAAATGTCAATATGATGGTTTGATTTGTTTGTGGCATCTGTTTTTCCAGAAAATTGGCACCCTAATTCCAAGAATCAACAGGAAATATCCTTAAGACGATTGAAATTATATATATATATATATATATATATATTTCTGGCCCCAGGTATCTATATCATCAAGTACAATGAGGTACTACATTTGAATTGTATCATAACTCTCAACTTCAACATGATATATAAATCGAAACAAGCAAATACACCATAAACACTTGAATATTTCTATATTTTATTGTAGCGTCTGGAAAAATTCTATGGCCTTTACTCAGAAAAGCAACTGAAAAGGATTATCATCAAACTTTTGCGAGGTGATGTGAGAAATACTTCTGACAGCGTTGTTGATACAATATTTCAATACATATTTTATTAGGTGCAGTACGGAAAGTTGTCCCAACATTTTTGGATTGTTTATTCGATAAAATAGCCATGGAATGGCTACGACATGCAAAACAATGATTATTAAGGGAAACCAAAAACTGAGGCTGTCATCGTAATGAAAACGGAAAGTCCAGGTTCAACGTACCCTTCTTGGATTGCAAAAGTTTTTATTTCCGAGATTTCAGTAAATGATAATTATTCAAATATTCAATTTTTACATGATTTTTTTTATTTTTGTGCATTTTGATTTTTTTTTATTTCAAATTAGAGTTTACTTAAATGATGTATCCCTCCAACATATGAACAGTTTTGTTGAATCATCCCTATTTAACATATAGATTCATCTGAATCAAACAATATTTATCAATAATTACCTGAACATATATATAATTATATGTATATATATATATATATATATATATATATCACTGGACGTAATCATTAAATTGATTTTTTATTCATACATTCTAATAATGTCTTGTCATTTATAACTGACTATGATTTATAGTAATATAAACTTGACTGCAGACAGATAGCATATGAAGCTTTGGCACGAATTTGTGTCAAACTTAATGCTCGATAGTGTAATTTCAGAAATATTATTAATTTTTGTAGAAAAGCTCTAATGTATTGACTTGAATTTGATTGTGAATAATACATAGCATATGTTGGAAAGATAAACTAAGGTATATTATGATGTACTTGATACATCCCAAAAAAACAAAAAGAAGAGACTTGAGACATAACAGCTTAGTTGTTGTTACTCTTTGAGAAAGTACTTTTCCTGTGAGAAAGTAGTTTCAAATGATGTGAAAAAAGTACTTTTGCTGTAACAGAACAGTTTCAGATAACGTATCAGATTCGATTTTGTTATGTTGGTGGGTATATAACGACTCTAAAATGGTTGATTCATTGTTATTGGTCTCAACGTCCCTCGGTCAGTTTCCATCCCCACTCTATCGGCGAAATATAATTCCTCAACCATAATTGCACCTCTCTTCAAATGCTCGGAGCCTGCATCAATTGTTGGCACTAATGGAATACTTTTTCTATTATCCGTTTGTCAGAAAATTTAATTCCTGATGAGAATTGGTGCATTGTGAAAAACTTGCATTTGAGTTGTTCTTTCATTAAATCATAGATAGTTGTCATGGATACAGTGTGAAATATCAAATTTGCACCAAAAAAATAATAAAAATTTAAATTATCTTCAATATTCTAGTACAAACAATAAATTGGACCAAATTTTGCATCAAAATATTATAGTAATAGGCCAATCGATAGAGATTTTCTGCTCCATTGATTCTGTGACAAAAATACTACCAGGAAACCGACTGTAATATCATACGAAAAATGGTTCGTAGTTATGTTTCCTACTCGCAACTGTCATTGCTCAATTTGTTATAAACGTTATAAAGCATTTTTATTTGGATTTTTTACGTTTTTGACTTATACCTTGGAAACTAATGAAGCAATTTCGATACTCTCGATGGACGAATTGTAGAGAATTGAATGCAAAAAAAAATTGTCTCAACGCGACTCGATCGGATTATTTGTAACGGAGAAAAAAGCGGAAAAACTGGAAGAAATCTGTGTTCTTTTCAATTCATAACTCCGCCACTTTCCAAGTTGTAGTGCGGGCTTTCCACGACATAGTAGTGATTGATATGTACTTAATGTGCGAAAAACTTGCTGTCGGATCATTAGTTTCGGCATAATTGCAATCTGAATTTTTTAATGCACTTTATTGCAGCAGACCTGGATGCGTCATAAGTGGTCTGATTTCAATTTTCCAAAATGATTTCGAGAGTAGAAGAATGGTTCTACAAAATGTAATTTCTCATTTTGCATTGAAATGCTGCAAAATAGATGAAAAAAACATGTCCGAAAATGGACAAGTGCGTAGAAGCGGTTGAGTGGTGCGGGTAAAGCAGCAGTCGCGGGGGAAGGTATGTATAGTAATACAAGCCCGCTGTGCCCGTTATGAATCTGCTGCTCTATCCCCAATCCTCAGCCGTTTCCATGCACTCGCCCGTTTTCGATCATGTTTGTTAGTATTCCTCACATTTTTCGCAGCATTTCAACGCAAAATGGGAATAGTCGTTTCGTAGTACTATATGTGTCAAATCTCAAAATCTCTTAGAAAAATTGAAACCAGACCACCAATGACGCATCCAGGTCATCTGCAATGAAGTGCATTGAAAAAATCAAACTGCTATTATGGCAAAACTAATGATCCGACAGTGCCTGAGTTTTTCACACATGAAGAATATATCAATCACTTGACTGCATGGGGTCGGCTTTAGAATAGCCCCATGGTAAATCCTGCCTGTCGTAAGAGGCGACTAAAAGGATAACCGTAGGTGGAAGATGGTCTCATCGCCCGGTGAAATACCACCATATCGACTTTGTGTGCTGTGAAATGGATCATTCCATGTTTCAGTGTTCGGTCGATACTTTCCGGTCTTTCTCTTTCCTTTTTCCCAATTCCTCCTTTATTTTCAGGTGCATCCTAATAGTAATAATGATGGAGTCTTCTAGAGTAAAACACTCCGGAAGCAAAATACCTCTCCATTCGGATTTCCGCGCGAGAGGTACTCGAGGGGACTCAACATTAAATATTAATTTTTGCAACATCCGCGGACTCAACAAGAACATCAATTGACGTCCACCATCACCTACAGACGAAAAAACCGGATATTCTGGCTCTAACAGAAACACAAGTAAACTCGTTCACCAACGAGGTCCATATGCTTTGTCCTGGTTACGAACTCCATTCTCGATTCAGGTTCAAAGGCGGAGTCTGCCTTCACGCTAAGGCTAACCTTTCATGCCAGCGTGAAGAGAGTTTGGAACCGAAAGACTTTGATGCTTCAAGCTTTCTGATACCAAACTGACTAAGTTCCTCTGCTGCCTTTACCTATCACCTAATGAACCTTCATATAACGACTTCTTTGAGTTTTTATCACTCAATCTGGACTACATTCAGGAAAACCATCCAACAACCATAATCATGGGAGACTTTAATGTACATAACGCTGCCTGGCTCAAATTCTCTAACAAAACAGATGATGCGGGTCGTCAAGCCAAGGCCTTCGCCATCACTCATGGTCTAGAACAATTGGTCGAGCTACCAACCCGCATCCCTGATGTCAACAACCAGTCTGCCAATACACTAGATCTTTTCCTCACCACCAATCCTGACCCGTATAGAATAGAAGTTTGTGCCCCACTTGGAAACTCTGATCACACCCTCATCTCCACAACATGCTCTTTCCATTTACCATCCAGCTGCACAATACCACCCCGTCTCATGTGGCATTACAATTCGGCCGACTGGGAAGGTCTTCGTATGTTTTTGTCAGCGTTTCCATGGAAGAGAGTTTGTTTCTCTTCAGTAGATCCAACACGATGTGCTGAGACAATTTCTGAAATCATCATGTTGGGGATGCAAACCCACATACCGAATACCGAAAGAAGAACATCATCCGATAAGACCTGGTTTAACAGAAACTGCTCCAGAGCTGTGGCTTCCAGACAGGCAGCATACCATCGATGGCTAAAAAATCCGGGCCCTGAGACCAGAGCAGCATATGTCGAGGCTAGAGGCATATGCAAAGAGACAATAGAATGCTCAAAAGATGCCCACAATGCCAAAATAAGATCAAAACTTGCTGAATGTCCTTACGGATCCCGTTCATTTTGGTCTTTCGCCAAAGCTGTGGAAAGAAACTTCACTTCCAGCTCATTTCCTCCTCTAACCAAAGAAGATGGAACACTAGCAACGACTGCCCAGGAAAAAGCCAATATCTTTGCGCACCTATTTGCTGGAAATTCCACTCTGGATTCATCGGGAAAACAACCCCCGAACATTACACCTATTGACAGTCACATGCCCGAGATCACCTTTCGCCAACGTACTATCAGAAAGATTTTACTGGGTCTCAGCACCAACAAAGCCTGTGGATCTGAGGGAATCCCGCCGATTGTTCTCAAGAAATGTGCCCCCGAACTAACACCTGTTCTTTGCAAGTTGTTCAACCACTCTTACAATTTGGGGGTATTTCCGTCCAATTGGAAAATTGCAAGAGTACAGCCAGTCCCTAAAAAAGGCAAAAAGGCCCTACCTAGCAACTACAGACCTATCGCACTGCTATCTATTATTTCAACGGTCATGGAAAAAGCCATCAACATCGAGCTCATGAAATATCTGGAAGACTCAGGAATTGTCAACGATAGGCAATATGGCTTCCGCCATCAGAGATCAACTGGTGACCTGCTCGCTTACGTCTTACATATATGGCAGCTATCTATTGAAAAGTATGGAGAAACTTTAGCTGTGGCATTAGATATCTCCAAGGCGTTCGATCGAGTTTGGCACCAGGGACTCCTCGCCAAGCTTCCGTCTTATGGCTTGCCCCCTCAGCTGTGTTCTCTGCTTGCTAGTTTTCTCTCAAACAGGTTTCTCCATGTAGTGGTCGATGGAGTTTCATCTGACACTCTACTAATAAATGCTGGTGTTCCGCAAGGATCTATTCTCGCACCAACACTATTTCTACTTCACATCAACGACCTGCTGAAAGCAACTTCATGTCCAGTACACAGCTTTGCCGATGATAGTACCCTCCATACCGCTTCCCCTTCCAGGGCCCCTATATCAGCCCGTGAAACCAGAAATGAATGAGGAAGAAATGTTAATAATATAAATATGGACTTAGCAACAATTCTCGAGTGGGGATCTAATAGCTTGGTAGAATTCAATGCAAACAAAACACAAGCATGTCTTTTCTCTAGAAAAGTCGATCCCACTGTGCCTAACATAACTTTGTCAGGAGTAACCATACCACTGAAGTCATCCATATCGATGCTTGGTATTACTATCAGCAATAACCTTTCCTGGGAAAATCACGTGAGGTCCATTGCCAAAAGTGCATCCCAAAAACTTGGTTTTTTGTTTCGTGCCAAGAGCTATTTCACCCCCACCCAGCTGCTTATGATCTATAAGGCACAGATCCGACCTGTCCTGGAATACTGTTCCCATATTTGGAGCGCGGCACCTAAACATATCCTGTGGCTATTGGATTCTGTCCAAAAAAGGGCAATTCGTCTCGTCGGTGATGCCTCGCTTACAAACTCGCTCACTTGTCTGGAACACCGTGGAAAAGTTGGCGATTTGTCTCTATTTTATAGATATTTTCATGGGCGATGCTCTTCTGAAATACCAACAATCGTTCCTGCTTTGGCAGTCTCTTCGAGACTAACCCGTCAAGTTCAGTCATCACACCCCTTCGTGGTCACTTTGGAGACCTGCAGAACATCACTTTCCAAAGACTCGTTCATCCAACGAACAGCGAGGCTTTGGAACTCATTGCCTAGGGAGGTGTTCCCCGAGGCATACAACCTCCAGAAATTCAAGAAGAACACCAACCTTCTTTCCCTTGGTTCCCACGATGTTCTCTGAAAATTACAGGATATCCCTTTTCGTGGGAACCAGAACATAAAAAAAAAACTTCTATGTCATGGAGAGCCTGTTTTAAAACTAAAAAAATGGGGGTGTTATGAATAAAAAAAAACCTCTCTCCGTTACTTATAATGCGATCGAGTCGTGCTGAGGCTCATTTTCTTTATTTTGATTCTCTATAATTTCTCCATTGGAAACATCTAGATTGCTCCTTTAGTTTCCATGTTGAGTTGGTATAAACCAAAATTTTTTTGCATTTAAATCTTTATAACAAATAAGGCAATAATAGCTGCGAGCACACATAACAGAATATAACTATGGATCGCCTTCCGTATGATGGCACAGTCGGTTTTCTGGTAGTATTTTTGTCACGAATAAATCTCTATTGATTGGTCTGCTACAATATGAGGAAGGCGCCTGAGGTGTATATGAGATAGGTACTAGTACTCTTCATGAGGCTAGAACCATGAAAAATGAAAAAAACAACTTTTCCAGACAAACTTTTGTGATTATATCGAAAATGATAGTTTATTTTCAAAATTCCTATTTACTAATGTATTACTAAAACATGTAGTAAATGTGTGTATGCAACAGAAATTCAATCTATCTCGTGAGTTGAAGAAAAAAAAATCCGGAAAAACTGGGCAATTTTCAACTTTAACACCCCGTATCTAGGAAACTTGTCATTGGATAAAGTTGCGCCTAGCGACACTTTTGGTAACTAGGATGAGTACAACATACCAAAGTGTCAGAAAATTTGACCGGTCGCCACTTTACATATAAAAAGTGCAGGGTCCTTTATTTCAGTAAAATATTAGCCTGACTGGCATAACAGCTTTCATCCATTTGGTATGAAATTACTATTTTTTCAACTTTGAAGGAACACTCGCGAAGAGTTACTGTTAGGTTTAATCTGGCATATTTCATGCGGACTCCAGTTGATATTCTCGTAAACAAAATCAAATCAACACAACAAAATGGAAGCTGTGCTGATTCAATTATCCCTTGGTGTGGTTGAATAATAACATTACGTGAAATATTTTCTTGGTCATATTATCACGCGCGGCTTTTTTTTGCTTTATTTAACATCGGCCTATTTCTGCACCAAGGCTAAACACTGACGCAGGTGAGCTCACTCCCCCCAACCGGGAACTTTGCCGAATCCTCTGTTGTTTCAGAGGTAGGGTACTTTAACGAGCTCAACATCGATGAGCTCGGGACCGCCATCTCAACGTCCCCTCCGAAGGACGGCATATTCATCGTCTTATCTCGTGCTCATTGATAAGGCGCCTGCAGCTGTAACGCGCGGCTTTCCACTTTGCTTGCGATTACCTAGACAACAACGAGTCCTATATAATATATGTAAACAACATCCAAATGAGAATATTTTCCAACTTTGTAATTGATAGGTATGGTCCACCTCTGAGAATAAAAAAGTGCATATTTTCAAATAAATAATTATTTAAATACTTTTTAATATACGTTTTTAAAACTGACTAAAAAGTATAAAATGATTTCTTCTAGCCCCATATCCATATATAACCCCATACAGATTGTCCTGAAAATGTGTTATTTTGAATTTTAAATAGCTATGAAAATACTTGTGAGTTTGAAATAGAATGAAATCTTTAAGAAGATGAGCTTCTATTAAAGGCATGTACTGAAACGTATAAAATAAGTTTAAGTCATCGCTGACAATGATTTTATAATTTTTTGTTGAATTAGTTGGTTTCAAAAAGATTGTCGCGCGAAGTGTTCATAAAAGTAGGTACCAATCAATTTGAGTGGGCAGTGATTGGTTGGTGAGTAGGAACTTAAAGTATTAAATTTTTTACAAAGTATTCATAAAAGTAGGTACCAATTAATTTCATTGGACAATGATTGGTTGACAAGTAACAATTTGTCGAAGTATGAACCTCATTACAATTCGCCCGACAAGCATTTTCGAACCAAATGCGATGACTCAAACTCATTTTATACGTTTCAGTAAACGGCTTGAATAAAAGCTTGTCTTTGAAAAGGATTTTCATTAGTTATTTCATTTAATGCTTTTTAGTTAGTTCGCCTTAATCCTGTTCATTTCTAGTAGAACATCGTTATTACAGAATTTCTCCCCAGTAAGTTTCGACCTGAAAGAAATCATGATCTCCGACCCCAAAAACTCTCATACACCAATTTGAATAGAATATGACCATAATCACAAAACTCCTCGCCATCTTGAATTCATAGATTTTGTCAAGGAATTCATAATCTCCGAACCTGAAAATCCCAACATACCAATTTTGAATAGAATATGACCTTAATCAGAAAACTCGTCCTCCATCTTGAGGCCGCCATCTCGAATTTATGAATTTTGACAGGAGTTTCATGATCTCCGACACCGAAAACCCCCATATAATGATTTTGGAGCGAATAGGACCATAATCACAACACTAGTCCGCCTTCTGTGAGTCGCCATCTCAAATTTATGAATTTTGACAAAAAAATCATTATCTACGACCCCAAAAATCCTCACATATCAATTTTGAATCGTATCGGACTATAATCACAAAACACGTCCGCCATCTTGGAGGCGCCATTATGAATTCGTGAATTCATAATCTCCGACCCCGAAAACCCCCACATACCAATTTTGAATCAAATCGGATCATAATTACAAATTTCCTCCGCCATCTTGGAACCTCCATTTTGTTTTTTTTTTGTAACCAGAATTCCGTAATGCATTGTCACCAGAATTATGAACATCTGTCAAATTTCAAATTAATCGGACGTCTAGAGGTCGGTCAAAATTTACTTGCAAGATTTGACCCTAACGAACTAACAAGGGAAACTTAACAAAAGCTTGTAATAAAAGTTTGTAGAAACGTGGGACACATGCAATGAATAATAATTGATGCATGAATAGTTCACCTGAGTTTCTAAAAATTTTATTGCACTGCAAATGATATGAACTATTGCGAGAGTTTTCTCAACGACACTCCCTACACTCCTATCTATTGCATGCGCCCCACATTTTTCGTTTAAAATCTTACAAGTATTTTCATACGTACGGGGTTAAGAATCTCTATGTGGTTGGGAGATATTATTTTATAATTTTTAGATTATTTTAAGAACGTGGTATATTGAAAAATTATTATTTTCTCCTTTCTAGTCTCGTATATTCGTGGAATTTTGCAATTGATTTTAAACATCCTGATGAAATTATATCAGAGACATGTGGCAAATTTCAGGTTCATTTCAGTTTTTCTTCCCCTGAACATATATGTATGTTTGTTTGTTTGTCCTCAAGTTCTGAGCTATAAGTGAAGTTCCTCTAGCTCATCGGGAAGTTAGTTTAGAATCGATTGCACTCCACTATTATTATTATCGATTGCTCCCAACTATTATCAAAAAGAAGGTTCAGCTATGGGAAATCCAGCTGGTCCTTTGTTGGTGAATATAATTGTTGATTATATAATTAAAAAGGGTTCCTTTTTTTCTTATTATTATGTAACCAGCTGGCAAATCTGAGGAAGTATTGAATATTTTCAATAGTTTCAACCCAAATATTCAGTTCATTCGAAAAAAACAAACCAGCGTTTCTGGATCTCCAGATCATGTCCCTCATGATCCCAACAATGGGAAATTACTCAGCAATTGGTTCATGAAACCTACCAATTCGGAGGGGATTCTGAATTTCTTATCCGAACACTCTTTCAGCCAAACCTAATTTATTTCGAGGGTACTTACTCTTAGTGATATTTGTTACCATTCGGAAAATTTAGTTGAGGCTAAGAAATTGTTGAAAAACATCAACTACCCCACAAAGTTAATTGATAGTAGCATTATTGAACGTCGAAGAACAGATAGGCAGGAAATATTTCCGAAAGAAATGTTACTATGGACTCATATAAAATTAAAAAATGTTTATCAACTGATTCTCACAAGTATGCCTTCAACTATTCGAAAACTAAAGGAAAATTATTCACACAGTTAAATATAAGATACCGGCTAAATCAGATGCATGTGTAATATATAGTATTTCCTGTGAATGTGGGAAATGTTATTTAGGAAAAACTAAACAATACCTAATAACCAGAATATGACTGCTATGAAAAGAATAGAAATAAAAGAGGCAAAACAGCACTTGCTGCACATCGTTTTGAATCTTCGTGCAATTTTGATTTCGATTCGGTGAAAATTTTGGAAAGAGATTATTGTGAGAAAATGATTCAAATCAATTCCCATGATAATCACGTAAACCAAAAATGTGATACAAAAAACCTGACAAAAATATACACGCATATTCTAGAAAGGTTCAGAAGAAAACAGATTTCGGAATATTAATAGACAAAAGATTTGTTTTGTTTTTTTCGTTTCTTTATCTATATATCGCTTGCATATTTCAGGTGGAATGATCAGTTGCTTATTGACCATACACTGTTGTGTTTCGTATCATTTCTAAGTAACTGTATTCGTTTTTATACATTCTGAAGTTTGTAATGTTCAATTTGTGCAAATGTGTTTTGTATCAACAGCAGTTTGTATCGACTACTTAACAGTTTTCGGGAGTTGAATTCATAAGCAGGAAAAACTTGGATCATAGATATGTTCTTTGTTTCAATCTTCACGTGAATATTGTCATTTCAGCTTTGAAAGAGTTATAAAATAATTCCGAAACGTGAGCGATAAAAAATTAGTTTCACTCTCTGGTACTAATTCCCGTTAAATCAAACTATATTATTATTACAGTCAAACAAACAGTCATACTGAATTGCTATCCAGTTCTGAGCTATGTTTGAAGGTTCAAGTCTTTATCTCATTGGAAAGATTTGTACCGAATAAACAGACAGACAAGAAAAGCGAGTTATTAAAAACGTGATAAAATTATCTTGTTATGCTTAGGTTTCCATTCATGGTGGATCCAGTAATGAATATATAATTGAGAATATCAAATTTGGTTCAATTCAGTTGATAAAAAACAAAGATATTGATGAGTTTCATCAAATTCAGTCCAATTCAGTTAATAAGTCACAGTTTTTCTTATTGTATCTGGATCGGCAAAAAAAGTATGCGAATGAATGTCAAATTTTATGAGTAATAACAAAAATTCTTCCATTTATATTTTATCCGCCGTACGGAAATTTCTATTTGTATATGACATATGTCAAAGCGTTAGCTTTACTGATGCTCCCCTTTACTCGTTCTATTATCTACCGAAAGTATTGAAGATATCACCAAAAGAAGGTATTATTTCATTGTTGGCTTTGATATCTTCATATACAGAAGGTAAAGAGACACACCTGTTTCAGACCTCCGCTCTTCCTTCTGCTTCTGTTTACTTTTGCCCCTATCCCTCTGGTGATAGATGCCAGCAAAAATGAGAATGTTCAGTAAAAGCAAGAAACATCCCACGCCTATTGTCACTGTGAGTGCTGTCGTATAACTTTGGAAGTGACTGGATGCCAGTTTTCTCAGTAGATTATTCGGATTCTTGTTCAGACTTGGAAGGACAATCGTATTATTGGGAGGGCATTCTGTAGTTGTTGCCTGAAAAATAGAGTGGTGTCATGAAAATCGGATAAAAATGTGGTAGAGACTCGAGTGGATGTTGATTCTCCAAAATAGAATTGAACTATAAATAAACCAGAAACACAGATACAAATATTTTCCTCTCGTCTTCTTCGCCTAATGGACAACACGAGTTGAATCAGCATGAACAAAAGCAATGCTTGATAGCATAGCAATTATCCACTTTTTCCCAACTTTGAGGAAGATATATTAGCTGCACACCAAGTATCTTGATATCTGCAACAAGATATTATAATACCCACAGAAAAAATGACATATTGTCTATCGAGTATATAGATTGACGGACGACCCGTGAGAGAGTTTGCTTTCTATGGGAGCCACACATACTTTCACACCAAAAGCAACTGCATTTTATTTTCTGAACTATACTTGAAAATATACAATTTTGGAAAGAAATGAAATACATTTTCATCTCATTTTTCACTAATATGGTAATGACGATCCAGTGGGATTTCCAGAAAGATATATATCATGTAGTTTTTCACTGAACAAATGTGTCAATTAGGTGAAACGACGACATTATGGCATTCCCGGTCATCGGGAATACCCAAAATTCTCATTGTGGAAGAGAGTTACTCAGTCCAGGATCGCCGACAAAACTAGAAAATACCTACTTTACTTTTGTACCTTGCGACAGCCCTCATGTGCTTCACGTTTTTTGAGAATGATATATGTGATGGGTTCTCATTGTATTATCACATGAGAATTTTTTTTTCTAGAAATATAACCTTCTAATTGTCATGCATTATTGTGGCGTTTTATTCCTCGGACTCTTCCACAAAGAGTTAATTTTGGATGTTCCGATTTTTGTTTGTATGTTTGGATACCCTTCGAGGAATTTTTTTTGTGGAAAAATATTGGCATTTACCAAAAAGTACCCCTACACTTGTTCCTGACAAATCGACGTATTCAAAAGTAATTAGCAAACATCGAGATTTAAAAGCTAGAAGGAAGATCGATATGCCAAATTCTACAAAAAGAGTATACTCGATGAAATGTACTTTACCCGTCGATGTCTACCCTAAATGATGAAAGAGGATAATATCAGGATTCCTTGGTAACAACCCAAGTATTCGTTTGGGAAACCCTAAGACTAAATGACTTCCATTTCCAAAATGTCATCCTTTATATATGAATTGAAATGTTTTTTAATCGAGAAGTGTTTTTATAGTGTTAACGATTTTATATAAATTTAGCGTATTTATGACAAACTTTCTGTATTTCAATATATCTGCTTGTAGTTTCGATTGTTTCTGTAATCACTTTATAACTGTTTCATTTTCTCAATTTTATGTTCATATTCATTTCATTCTATCTTGTCGTTTGTTTTATCTATCTACTGACAATTCCTAAACATGTTAACCATGCCAAAAATGGAAATAAAGACTGATTGATTTCGAAAACTAGCTACCAAATGGTCAATCTTTAACTTCTTTTAAATATTTTTTTTATTGACTTTTACTACATTATGATAAATCTCGTATTTTTTTCCATTGAACTCCAAGTAAATTTATTTCTATATCCCTGGGAAATGAATAATGGTAATTTGCCTTACCTGCAAGGCGGTATCTGATTTTGGTGATAGTGGTGCAGGCACAGGAGTCCCTGATATCGAAACAGTCGTAGACTCAGGATGTGGTGCCACAACTTGAACATAGTTGGGGTTTTCCTTAAACTGTGGTCGAACATAACCTAGGAGAAAAATAATTAATTCACGGAACGGATCCCAGCTACTAGTATATCTTTCAAAATGCCCCCTCTTTATGTATTGTTGAGAAATTTGAAAACTCGAAACAAAAGGATTATTTTGCCTTTTTTCAATGTAAACTAAAATTATTATCGAAAGTTTTTTCTTGACGGGGTGCATGGGATATAGAAAGGAAATATGTTCTAACTTTTACCCATCTGGGTATGTGGGTATGTGAAAAATCACGTCTTAAAGAGTATGAAACAAAAAAATATTCTGATCTGAAATTGTTATGTACAGACTATTCAATATTTATCATATATTAAACAACTTACACGTAATATATAATATATTTGATACATATTCATAGTGTTCAGAGGATAGCCGTGGTCATATGGCACTTTGCCCCAAAGCTTATGATCGCTTACTATTGTTAGAATGTATTGTTTTGTTAGGGTAGGTGGCATATGACCACGGCTATCCTCTGAACATCACTATGAATATGTAGCAAATACATCACAATATGTCACGTGGAAGTTGGTCATTTGATAGATGATAAATATTGAATAGTCTGTACATAACAATTTCAGATTAAAATATTTTCTTGTTTCATACTTTTTAAAGCGCGATTTTTCAGTAGTCGGGTTTTATGTTGTAGGCTATGAACTGTGCCAAACAACTCCTTCTTTCCGCCCAATCTCCTCAAACAGTATACCGATACCGCTTTGAATGAATCATTTTTATGAAATCAATCAAACTGCCTGAAATTCCTCAGGGAAAACCAATCAAATCAATACTATAGTAATGAATGTCTTCTCGCTGTTTTATACTGATGAATGCACAGTAGTTTCGCATTAATGCATAGTAGCTCATGTCAAAATTTTATGTCAGCACGTTCAATTCCTATAAGGAAACAGGAAATGCAAAAATGATTATATATGTGATTTTGAACTCACTACATACAGTCATATTATATTCAACACTCAAATATACATTTGATCATGTGGAATGAACCAAGAGTCTCAAGTTCGGCCATTAATAATTTTTTAAGAACATTCGTGGCGATTTGGTCTAGTGGATAGGGCATCCGCATACCACGCTGACGGCTCGGATTCGAAATTCGTTATTGTAGTTTTTTTGTCATAATTGATTTCTGGAACAAAAAATATCTTTCTCCATAGTGAGGAATTTATATATATATATATATATATATATATATATATATATATATATGTAGTTCAGGTTTTTGAGTGAGTTGAAAAGCAGAGAGTATAGTTAAAAAGAGTGAGTGTAATTCAAGAAATAATTGAGTAATTGATATATTATAAAACAAATAATATGAAATAATATTGTTTATTCATTTTATAATTTTGTTAACTGGTCACTTTATGATTTGACTGATTTTCGGTTAGTAGTAGGTAGGTCATGACCTAGAAAAAAATTATTTCAATAGTATCTTACTAACTTATTTAGCATTGATGAGTGGATTCAATTATTTCCACAGGAATAAATTTCGCTGAGTTTGTGAAACGAGGCATGTAGAAAACGCAAGACACAGAGCGGTAAGTATTCGGAATGAGCCCTTGGGTTTTGGAACGAGAGAAGGATTATAGTAACTGTCCCCGTTAGAAATTCAAATAGAACATGAGTTCCGAAATTTGTATCGGGCTCTCAATGGGAATCGGGAAAGATTCTCGTCAAATATCAGTTGTGCTGGAGGATTTCATTGCAGAAATTCATAAATTTTCCATCAAGCAGTTTGCACCAGGAAATTCAACTCGTGCAATTTGTGGCCTTATTATCAAAGAATGAGTTACTCAATCTTCGCTTTCGTGGTTCAATCAGATAATGGCACCGCAAATCACACTCAACAAAATTCACATACAAATTGCGTTCTCACAAATTTGAAAAAAATATGAGCAATAGAATCCCTAGCACTTATGATATTACCATCGAAATATCCAAGATCAGGTGTATTTATAGTAGGAGTTTTGGTGGATTCAATTGATGGCTCAATTCTGACAACTATTGATGGAAAAAGCTTTCACATTAGTCATATGTTTTCGTGAAACGCAAAACGAGCTATCGGAATCAAACTGATCAAATGAAATTTTGGTATAATATATCCGAAATAACTTCGATTTGGATTCCGAAACGTAACCCGTTTTCTATATATCAAGTAACTTCACAAAAACAAAAAGCTAAATACATCTACAAAGTGATACTATTCTACGATCCTGCTGGAAAATCTTCCACCAGAAAGTGCGAGGCAGGCCCTGCCTAACCGACAACTCCGTTACTCATAAATCACTATGTTATAATATAAGGCCAAATCACTATTTTATAATATCAAGTTGGTCACGAATAAACAGAAGTTGTTTTTGTAAACAGTTTTTTGCTTGCTGTCATGTCTCACACTGTATTAATTGTGACACTATACTTCTAGACACTGAAAAATAACTTCCTGATTCCATAAAAAGTACCAAAAAAGTAGGTTCTAGTGATCAGATGAAATGAGTGGGGCAATATTGAATATCCCTATCTCACTGTCACAGTGTCCATCATCCGTCAAGAGCGACCGTGCCTACTGGAGCGATGCGATGAGCGATACAAGTGATGCGATAAGCAATTCAACCCCGTACCGGTTACTACGTGTATTCCTTGCGTAAGCAACTGAAACAATGCCCACCCGCCACAGACCACTGGGTGACGATTCACGACAATGCCACAGTTTATAGCTAAAGAAGCAGTTAGCTCACTTGGCGTCGGCACTTTGATCTTTATTTTCCCGTTTGTACACTGCGCAACTCTGATTTTTATCCCTCGCGCATACCGCGTGTTACTGTGTTACTAATACTGACATTTTCAGTATACTTCGGAGAGCGATAATCGCGTACAGTCTTCTGCGCATCCTGAATTCTTTCCCTGGAGTGGATGTTACCTTGGAACATGCATTTGGGCCAAGTGAGCTAACTGCTTCTTTAGCTATAAACTGTGACAATGCCAACTAATAAAGATAAAAACAAGCGCCTTCTGAAGATTCGTATCGGTACTATCGTGACGTGGAGAATTTTAACCTTGAATATAGGCAGGAAATTTAAATCTTGAATGTAGGTGGAAAATTTGATTTATTTAAATATTTTTGAGAAAATTCAGCGTGTTGTTTAGAACCTCAAACAACACTTGATATGGTCAAGACTACAAAGTTTTCGAAATATCAAGTGTTGGGTGAAGTTAAAATAACACACATGAAATTCCAAAAAAATTTAAAAGTTAGTTCAGGATCAGATTCTCAACCACTGTTTTATATTATATGGCGAAAGGGTTTACAAAAAAAAAACAATTTCATTACAATTCTTTTATTCAGGATATTTAAACACTAAACAGCTTGTGCAATTACATGTTGAGGTTGTTTAACATACTTTTTCTTAATTCTGTTCAAACGAATTATATTTGCTTGTAGTTTAATTTCATTCGAACACGTGTATAATTTCGATTTGCCTGTACAATTTGGTTTATATGTTTGCACCAGTTATGTATAATCGTTTTGACTTTTTTTTATAATTCAGGATTTAATATTTAATTATTTTGAAGTTTATTATAAAAATTAAAGTTTTTTGAAATAATGAATTTATTCCATACATATATATATATATATATATATATATATATATATATATATATATATATATATATATATATATATATATATATATATATATATATAATAATGTTCAATGAAACTATACTACCGACCTAGTGAAAAATTCACTTACTAATTTGATTTACTAACCAAAGTTTGGCTAAATATCTGGGCAGCATGTTTGACCTCCATCTTTTTTAATTTCTTTTCATAAATGCGCTCATCGATTCGGTGTGATAGAACCTTCGAGCCATCAACTGTTCCGATAAAATTATCATAAAGTCGTTATATGTTATTTTATTATTATTATATATATATATATATATATATATATATATATATATATATATTAGTTATTTCGTTCTGGAATCTCAATAACTATATCAGGTTTGTATTGTTAAGTGAAACTATATGAAGACTTGTTGCATTTGCTTGAAATCTCTTGTATCGATTTGGTGGATGTAGATGGAGTATCACACAATATCATTCGAGAACTTATACCTGAAATAATCTGATTCATTTACGTTTCATGAATAACGTTTTCACTCACCAGGAATATTTAATGTTGGAACAGTATTTGCAAATAACTTTTGAGACCAACTAGAAACATATTTTGCCCCAAAATATTGGTGACACAGCCTTTTACAATCGTAAAAATTTTTTGGGTTCATTTCCATCAATTCGAAGTTATTGATAACGTGTATCCATTTATTAAACCTACCCATATCATTATTTGGATTAGGGAATGTATGTATTATTTTAGATATGCTTTGGCAATAAGGCATGAAACATTTATTGTGGTAAACCATCGTGAAAACAAATAATCACTACACTACACTAGTTTTGCAGTGAAATTAGTGGAAATTCTGTCATTATCTATTATCATTAACAAAAATATAAGATTTGTCATATGACTAAACGACATATAACACAGACTACATCCCCTGTGGTTTGTCGCATAGAACGAAGAACAAATCTACAGAACACAGAGACCTCTTGAGATTCGTATCGGTACTAAAAAAACGGTTCAGGGTGAAGTAGCCTACGTGATGTGTCTAGGGGTATGTGGTCTGTGACACCGGCGCAATCCCGATGCAACGCCGATAATTTCCTACCAGATGAGCAGTTTGGATTTCGCAAACGGAACTTCAGGCCCTGAGACTAGTCGAAAATTCGATTTCCGCTTTGAATAACGGTGAATGTGCTCTCCTTCTTTCATTAGACATGAGCAAGGCTTCCGATAGAGTCTGGCACGAAGGCTTATTACAAAAACTGATCGATTTCCAACAGCCTCTGGGCCTAATAAAGTGGATCAAGGCTTTTCTCTTTGGGAGGACATTTCAAGTAAAGGTGTAACAATCTCTTTCGGAAACGAGGGAGATTGAAGCCGGTGTCCCTCAGGGCGCTATACTGTCACCCATGCTATACAGCCTTTTCACCAGTGACATACCTAGGAGCGAAAATGTTAAGGTCCCCTTATATGCTGATGATACAGCTTTACTGGCCACATCAATGGACCATCGAATGGGGGTTGTTTATTTGCAGAATGCAATGAATGACCTCCAGGAGTGGTACTTGAGGTGGAAAGTGAAGGTAAATCCAGACAAAACGCAGGCGATTTCTTTAGGGCGTAAGAAGCGTGACCCGGAGGGTACTGTGATTGCCTCAGGAAGGGAGATACAATGGTCGACGCAAGTCAAGTATCTTGGTGAAACTATAGATCGTCGACTCACCTGGAAGCCACACATTGGAATAGTCAATTCCAAAGTCAAGAAAAAAATTATCCAATTGTATCCTTTAATCAATAGAAATAGCAGGCTTTCGCTCAAAAACAAAGTTATGATTTACAGAATGGTGTTCAAACCTACCATTCTGTATGCCTCAGCAGCTTGGGGCCAATCATGCACAACTAACATTCGCAACCTGAAATGGGGGCAAATGAAAGTTCTGCGTATGATAACGAACGCTCCGTGGTACGTGCGGAACGTTGGGATACTTGAAGACCTCAATCTGCTCCCCATCAAGGAGCATATTAAAGAACGCAATCGGAAGGTATTCGATAATGCGGAGTCGCATGAGAATCCTCTCATAAGGGAAGCCATTGATTATGCTATAGATGACCCCACCCGTTGTAAGCGTCCCAGGCACTCACTTGAGTAATGGGCTACCTACTTCTATAGGCCAAGTTCAATGCTTGTAACTCTCTCGCATCAACACATTCATTTTGAATTCGAACCTCATCTCGGTCACTTTTTTGGAGGAAAACTGCCAAGACGTCAATTTACCAAATTGACGTCTTCCAAAATTCAAACCAATCGTGAATAGGCATGTGCCCACTTATTCCCGTTGGAAGAGTGAGAGCCTATTGGGCTACACTTGACAATCAATGTGAAATAAGATCTGAAGAACGCCGACAATTACTGGTGTCGTATCAGTGGAGGCGGCTCAGCTTGTCGATCGCTCCAGGCGACAGTATTGCGCAACTCAGCAGCAGAATGTGTCTCCTGCTAGTTCTTTCGACAACAAAGTGAAGGAGAACCCATGTTTATAAAACTATTCTTTGAAAACTTATTCAACTGAAGAAATAATTGAATCATTTTCAGAACAAAACTGTCATGATCGCTGGGAAAATATCCACACTGCTTTCTGGAGGTCAATGAGGCCGAAATCTGGGTCAGGGGGAAGATCGAGAAAGCCCTACTACTTATCAACTCATCTTTATTTTCTACATCCATACACGAAGGGAGCCTCGACGTCTGGAAACGTTTCACCAGAAGAAAAAATTAACGATGACACAAAAGATGAGGAAGGCAACCCATTGGAAACTCCATAGGTTAAACCCGTTAATGAGGCTCTCGCTGAATCGTTATCTGAAATTTGTCAAGATAATATCCTACCTACCCTTAGTAAGAGAAAAAAATTTAATTTTTGTGCAGAGCGATTCAGACGAATCATTAATCGAATGGTTCGAGTTGAAAAAATAAAAGAAATCAAAACTATTCAAGAGGAACAACACGAAGGTGACTGGCTTTTTTCCGCTCTCAATTTCAAGATTTTGAGGAGCTTGATGATAAGCCTCAAGTATATCTCAAACTTAGGTTTGCAACTCTTCTAAAGGAGGAATTGGATCAAGTTGACGCTGGGGTAGGAGTTTCAAATTCTACCCCATATTCATGGGATTCATCAAGTACCACGTTCCACCCTCAGTATGAACACCCTGCTTTGTCTTCAGTACTTGCTTCGAAATGTTACAACATCGCCAAAGAACCCCGCACGAAAACATATGGGAAATTGGCTCTCGGTCAAATTGGCTGAAATTTCATTATGGATTGGTCACTAGAAAAAAGTATGATTTCAAATGATTTTGTGTGTTTAGTTTCTGAGATATAAGCGGCCAAAGTTCGTCAAAACGTCGTATTGGGGTAGGATTGACAAAGAAAAAAACTGTTTTTTACTTGAAATAAGACAAAGTAAGGATGAAAATGTATTGAATGGAACTCATAAACATGTTCAATTATAATCTTATTGATGATAGAACATTAGGGTGTATACGGGGCACAGTCAAAAAAATCGTTTTTCCGTATTTTTTTTCCAGAAGTATTTCAAAACCAACAAGTTATGTTTTGTCAAGATATCATAGTTTCAATCTATTGTAGGTGAGAAATTTGTTTTGTTTCGATGACTCTCTCTGTTTGAAATATATATTTATTTTTATTTTCGAGTATACCGCTATACTGAAAACAATTGACAGATCGGTTTTGATTACAAAAAAAGGAATCAATTGCTACTGCTCATTGAATAAAAGATATGGTAACAATCTGATGAACTCAATTGTTCAATACTACCTTTCATTTAGATAAAGGGTGCGTTAAATTTTTTTTAGGTCATTTACAATGTTTTTATTGAATATCTAGAAAACTGTTAATTTGGACCATATTTCACTCACAATATTCTGAAAATGTTGACTATCATATATGATAGTTTTATCAACTTTGTATGTTGCGTTTCTAAGAAGTTTACGGTATTATGATATATGGGGTAACCTATCGATTTAATAAAAATTTATGGAACCTTTCGACACATTCAATTCCATTATAAATTTTTTCGAAATTAATTATTATAAACAACACAAACCACACTCAACAATTTTAAACTCAACAGTATAGACTCATAAAACAATTGAATTATAAATAACGACTTCTAACATAAAAGTAAATCAATATTATGGAAATTATAATATAACAAATCGAAATGAACCTGATGAAGCTTTTGTATAACAAAACCCCCGTCGTGCCTTAGTGAACCCCTGAGTAGTGGAAATCTCATAGTGTATTGTAGTAGTGAACTCTAAATCGAAATTGAAATCTAATTGGTTATAAACAACATAAACAACAATTTACATAATTGAACTCTCAAAAAACTAACCCTAAATTCAAATAATTTCAATAATATTGTTATTTATTGGTCTATAGTTCATAGCTGGGGTACTTTATTGTTTCTTGATGACGAGCATATCCTAGGTACCAAAGTACGCTGCAAATATGGGAACATCATCCCACTGTTCTTGCTCCACTTTTGCAGGTACAGTAGTAGCCTAGAATACGTTCATTTGCAGGTGCATCAGGAATAATACTGAAGGTTATCCACTTTATAGCATTCCTAAATCTGGACGCTATGCGGCAGCATAATAGTCCAGGTTCAGGATTTCGCAAATCAATTTCAAATAGAAACAATAAAGTACCCTAGCCTTAAACTTTCGTGAAATGTTTTAGATTGCGCAAATAGACCAATCAATAACAATATTAATAATTTTATTTGAATTTGGGTTTTGGTTATTGTTTTTACTCTGGTGAAATAAAAGTGGACACTTTTACTACAACGGCATAAGACCAGATACCTTTACTACAGCAGATTGAAAGTATACACTTTTAATAGGTGGAATACAATTATGTACTTTTACTGTGTCAGAATAAAAATATATCCATTTACTGCGGACGAATGAGAATATAATCATCTATTCCTGTGGAGTAAAAGTAAACCCTTCTATTCAGCCGGAGTGAAAGTAGACCTTTTTACTCCAGCGAAGTAAAAAGAAACCTTTTTACTCCTGTTTATAGTATCAAATAATTGATTTCGAAAAGTTTTATAATAGAATTGAATGTGTCGAAAGGTTCCATGAAATCTTGTTATATCGATAGGTTACCCCATTTATCGTAATACCGTAAACTTCAAAAATGCATATCTTAGAAACGCAACATACAAAGTTGATAAAACTATCGTATATGATAGTCAACATTGCCAAAATATTGTGAGTGAAACATGGTCCAAATGACCAGAACAGTTTTCTAGATTGAAAAGGGAAACATTCTCAATTGAATATTGATAGAAAGATTTTATAAACATCTTGTTTATATTTTCAACAAATCAAGTTTTCTAGATATTAAATAAAAACATTGTAAATGACCTGAAGAAAAATGTAACGCACCCTTTATCTAAATGAAAGGTGATATTGAACAATTGAGTTCATCAGAATGTAACCCTACCTTTTATTGAATGGGCAGAAGCAATTAATTCCTTTTCTTGTGATAAAAAACGATCTGTTACTTGTTTTTAGTAGGTATAGGGGTATACTCGAAAATAAAAAATATTAATATTCCAAACAGAAAGAGTCATCAAGAAGCAAAACACGTTTTTTCGCCAACAATAGACTGAAACTATGAAATCTCAACAAAATATAACTTGTTGGTTTTAAAATAGTGCTGGAAAAAAAATCCGGAAAAAAAATTTCTTTTTACTTTGCCCCGTATACACCCTAATGTACTTTCATCAATAAAATTATAATTAAAAATGTTTATGAGTTCCGATCAATACATTTCCATCTTTACTTTGGCTCATTTCGACTAAAAAACAGTTTTTTCTTTTCAATCCTACCCCAATACGACGTTTTCACGAACGTTGGCCGCTTATATCTCAGAAACTAAAAATACAAAATCATTTAAACTCACACTTCATTTCAGCCAATTCGACCGAGAGCCAATTTCCCATATGTTTTCGTGCGGGGTTCTTTTCTACTATTGTTTGTTCCTTATATTTGGATTTATATCCAATATACAATACAGGTACAGGTATGGTACAGGTATGCATCCTATTGCTTGTCACTTTGCTTCACCTATGTCAAATATGTTTTTAGTAAGTAATTATTCCAAACATATGTTTGTTATTTCTCTTTGTTCTAAATACTGTTATACGATAGAATGACTTTTTAAAAATACTGAAATCAAAACGAGCAAGAGCATCTTACCATCATAATATTGGTCATCCTCCTCTTGAAAGTGATGATGTCTCATGGAAACCTCGTCTCCTTCTCCAGGACGATGCAATTGAGGAATAAGATTCAACCAGAGCGACATTTTATGCCCCCTGTAGTGATCTTTCTTTTCTGGCCGGTTGCCTGAAATCATCAAAACAAAATATAAGTAAATAAAAAATGAAAAATGTCTTATTCCTCAAGACAGTTGACTACAGAAACCTTTACAATAGGTGTATGTTGGTCGCATAACCATGAAAAAACAACTATTTCCCTGGCTAATGCCTCGACGGACGTTGAATGACATCCGATTGAATAAACGCGCAAAGCCCTACACAGTACTTTGCAAATGTTTGTTGGGCCAATATTAACCACTTCACTCAGGCTGAACACCTGTAGACCGTTTCTGGGTATTTGCCTCTCATCAGTACAGGGTGGGTCAAGCAGACAATGAAAAATGTCTGCGTTACCTGACTGAAACAATTAACATCAATCCATTCAAAAGCATTTGCTGGGATCGAATGAGCAGGATGGACCTAACGCCATGTCAACACAACTACTGCAACTAAAACATTACCAACTTTGAATGTCATCCAGGATAGAAATATTTACAATAAGAGACAGAAATCTGTAACATTTTTGATAGCCAGCTATAATTTAAAATGAAAAATCTCTTATTCCTCAAGCTGACTACAAAATCCTATACGGTAGGTGTATGTTGGTGGCATATCCATAAAAAATAACTACTTTCCTGGCTAATGCCTCGACGGACGTTGAATGACATCCGATGGATAAACGTGCATTTGCAAAGTACCTTGTAGAACATTGCACGTTTAACTATCGGATATCATTCAACGTCCGTCGAAGCATTAGCCAGGGAAGTAGTTGTTTCTTCATGAATATGCGACCAACATACACCTATTGTATAGGATTTTGAAGTCAGCTTACTTGCGGAATGAGAAATTTTTCATTTTTAATGGAATTATGGCTGTCTATCAAGAATGTTACAGATTTCTGTTCATTTCCATTATTTTGTAGTTCATTGTTGAAATCTGTTTCAGTATGTATCGTGAACCAGGTCGATGCGCTTTAAATTCTCGAAGTGAATTAACTTCAAAAGTTTTCGAAGAGTGGTACTTGAACAAGAGAGCTTGAACCAATCGTTTCACTCACAGTGAAGTATGGAAAACGATATAATAGAAACAATTTTATTCATAACATTGTCGAATGTATTACAAGCTAAAAATCGTTTCGCAACAGTTGAACATTGCAAATGGCTTTCAAGTCATTATGAACACACCCGAAATTGAGTGAATAATTTATATAAAACACTGGTTTGTGCAGTTATGTTGTTAATTTTCAGTGAGTAGTATGGAATCAAACGCGTGGACAAATAGGTCTAATTCCATCGAAAGGTTTTGTGAGGTCGTTATTTTGAAATTTCACGTGGAATATTCTGGTACGATGTTCTATTTTGACGAGTTCTACATTCTGTAAAGAAATGTCCCAATTTTGAGAATATCCCATATGAACAGTTTGGTTTATTTGGAATGAAAACACTTTTGTGAAATGAATATGTTACAACCAATCAGATTCTTTTTCATGAGACATTCAAAAAGCCTACTGGAAAACCACATTCCATGAACGAGTGTTAATTTTCAGGGCCAGATATAGTTATTTTTTGAAATTTTTTATAGAGATTGGGTAGCAGAAATCCGACCACAATTACGTTGAAATAAAAAAGTTACAAGGAAACTAAATTCGGGTAACATCGCATGACATTTATTCTAGTATATATCTCAAATGAAAGTAACAATTTTGACTGCTTGAAGATATTCGAGTTCTTGAATTAAGAATGCATTCAAAAATCATTTTGTAGTTTACCATTAACAAACTGAGTTCATTCTCCACGATGAGAATAGATAATGACTGATCGATTGCCAAATCAAGAAAACATCGAAAATATACGTCTTTCTGGTCATGGGGATAATTGACGGAGTGAACAAAAAGTTACTAGAATATTCAATGAAGGACATCCAAATCATAGTACGGATCATAAAATAAACGAAGTATTTGATAGGACTGGAGCAGAACCCAGACACAATTCAAAGCAAAATGCACAAAAAATCAATGGAAATAATCAGGGTGTCTTAGATTACTTCAGAAGTAGTTCAAATGCGAGTATCAGGGTGGTAGTCAGCTTAGATTTGAACTCCTTTGGGGAGAATATCAGACGATGACTGAAGGAAAACAAACTGAAGTCATTCGAACTTCAATGTATACATACTCTAGAACAAAATCAAGGAGAAAAACGTATGGATTTTTTCATATACCGAGGGGAAGTACCAGTCTCTTCGACTGTGACGCCCTAAGTAGTAGGCGACACAGAACCTTTGGAGAGATCAGCCCGGAAACAGGTATGAATCCGAAGAACCTTATGAACAGGCTACTAAACCTAATTGAAGGCACAAACCTGTTTGAATGAGGAACCACTGACGACAGAGTGATACAATAGACCCCAGCTGGTCGCAGTGTCAAGGGAAGCTAAGTGCCAACCCTGTCTCTGGCTCGTCAGCTTTCAACCAACCAACCAACCACTCTCTTTTTACAAGTTTTTATTTAACTTGCTTGGTTCGTATGTCATTCTGTCATTCGTTCTGTCATTATTTCCGGTTCAAAATTTGTAATCAATTTTTGGAGTACTTGCCGACATCCGATTCAGCTGAAATTTGGTAGGTGTTCATAATTCCGAGGACAATGCATTGTGCGATTTCTGTTAGAGGAAAACACAGAATGGCTGCTCTTAAATGACAGACGAGATTTGTAATTATGGTCCTATTTGATTCAAAATTGGTATGCAGGAGTTCTCGGGGTCGGAGATTATGAACCTGTTTTCACATGCCATTGAGTACAAAAATAGTGTGGAATCAAAAAACCCATCCGACTGGGATTGGAAACTTGGTTCCAATAGGTTCACTCCAGTAACAATGTCATAGAAACCTAACCCAGATACCTTATTGAATGTTATTTCATGCAATTGGAAAAAAGGATGAAGTGGAGCATGATGCTGCAGGAAAGGTGGGTTGAAGTGCTCTCTTGTATGCGGATTCTGCGATGGTGAGTGAAAGATCGAAGACGATTATGAAGGCATCATCATCAACCGATCGGACCATCAGAAAGAAAGAAATAATAGGAACATACTCAGGGACATACATTACTCAATTACAAGTAGAACGTCTGTGGATAAGGCCTATGGCGGATACTGCAATCAGAATAATTATGGGGGTTTTTTCTTACTATACCACGTTTATAACGGGGACTGGAAAATAATTTCTCCTAGCAACATACGGATTTATAACCCCATGAAAATGTCTTGCCCCATACAGATTATCATGAAAATTTTATACCAGTCAGTTTCAACCAATCAGATGTTTTATTTCGACATTGTTACTATGGTAACCAGCAAATTTTCTGAAAATTTTTCATCTACATTAGCATGTAGACGTAAAATTAATAAGTGGAAATTTCCCGGCACATGACAGCTATCATATAATTAGCCAAAAATAATATTGAAATAATATTGACAATATTTTTACTTTATAAGTTGGAAATATTACAACAATTCATTGAGGTGTACATTCTATAATATCATATATTGATTTTAAATTCTTCAAAAATTCCACTTCTACCTCCTCTTTCCTAAGTGGTGAATAAAACACAGAACCGGTGTTTTTTTTACCAATATGCTTGTGTTTCATGAAATAAAAATTATACTGAGACACCAGTTTATTTCTTTGAGTATTAGATTCGTGTCCAAAAGGAGGCACAATATCACGCAGAATGTTGCCAATCTCTTTAAATAAGTTTTTTTGCTCAGGATTCAATCCAGACTCTTCCACTAGGTATGTTGGATATTTTTCATTTTTATGGTACATTTTAATGTGCTGTGATTCTTTGCAAAATGAACACAATTCATAAGGTTGAAAGTTCATTTTATTATCACTTTTTTACTAACTTATGTTATGAGGAACGTATGATGCCACAAATAAAATATTGATTGACAAGGGTAGTGAATGTCAAATCCATGGCTAACTTTACAAAATATTTTTTAACCGGCAACATACGCCAACAACATTCTATTTGGAATAAAGAATAAAATATCCCGATCTCCTGAATTATTCGAAAAATAAATTATTACCGCTAATATTAATTTTTCTCAGAATTAAACCCAAAAGAATATGAAAAATATTCAAGTATATATGTATAGGTATAGTTATATATTTTTTGCTGTACATCACTTTTATTTTTAATCAATATTGACAATTCCCTGACACCCAGTAAGAAAATTGTATGAAAACAATCAATTTTATATAAAAAGTTATTTGATATTATATATTTAATTTTACTAGGGCACGGGGTAAATCAAAAAATATCTCCCGCAATACGAACTTATCCACTTTCATTTTTAGTCAATATTAACAATTCCCTGAAACCTAGTAAGAAAATTGTATGAAATCAATAAATCTTACATAATAGTTCATCTGATATTATATATTTTATTTCACTAGGAAACGGGGAAAATCAGAAAAAAATCTCCCCCAAAACTTCCATTACACACAGCCTTCTATTTATTTGTGAATAACGTCAAAATAAATATTTACCTAATGTTTTCTATTCAAATATAATTCCGGTATACAATTTCCTCACCGAATCCCCCACGTGCTTTGCGACTCGTGATAATTTTCAAAAAATTCATGTACTCAAAAAATTTCCGGCAATAATTCATGCTCTAGGGAGATTATAAGTGAAAATTTGTTTTGTGAATTTTCAATAGTTATGAAATTATTTGTGGGATTTAAAACGAAAAATGTGGGGCGCATGCAATAGATTGTAGGGAGTAGCTATCGTTGAGAAAGAAAACTCAAACAACAGTTCATATCATTTGCAGCGCAAAATAATTTTTAGGGACCATTCATGCATCAATTATCTATTGCATGCACCCCACGTTTTTCGTTTTTTTCAAATCCTACAAGTATTTTCATAGATATTAAAATTTCACCACCACAAATTTTCAAGACGGTCTCTATGGAGTAAGGAATCTGTATGTAGGGGCTAGGAGAAATCAGTTCATAGTTACTTTCAAGTCCGTTTCATACACGTGGTTAATTTTGTTATTCAAATCATAATTTTCTGCTTTTTGGTCTTGTGAGTATGAAATTTTGCAATCGATTTCAAACATCTTGTTGAGATTATGATAGAGACATGTGGCAAAATTCAGGTTCATTTCAGTTAGTTTAAAATCGATTGCTCCTTACTACTATTATGAATATTATCATCACAGTCAAACAAACAAACAGATAGACAATAATTCGAGTTGATATTGCATTGTCATCCAGTTCTGATCTAAGTTTGCAGTTTCAAGTATCTAGTTCATAGGGAAGTTAGTTTGGAATCGATTGCTCCTTAATATTATTTTTATTATTATAACAGACAAACGAACAAACAGACACTCAGGAAAGCGAATTTTCATATTGCATTGTCATCCAGTTCTGAGCTATGTCTAAAATTACAAGTATCTAGTTCATTGGCAGGTTAGTTTAGAATCGATTGTTCCATACTATTATTATTATGACAGACAACAACAGACAGACAACAAAGCGGGTTAATATTACGTTGTCATTCAGTTCTGAGCTATACTTGAAGATTCACTTATATATCTCATCGGAAAGTTAGCTTAAAATCTATCACCCCTCAATATTATTATTACAGATAGACCAAAAAAGGCCAAAAACGAATTAACTATTGCATTGTCATCAAATTCTGAGCTATGTCTGAGGTTTCGAGTCTCTAGTTCATCGGGAAGTTGGTTTAAAATCGATTGCTCCTCACCATTATTATTATTATTATCATCACAGACAACAAACAGACAGACAAGAAAGCGAGTTAATATTGCATTGTCATCCAGTTCTGAGCTATATTTGAAATTTAAAGTGTCCAGATCACCGGGAAAATAGTTTAAAGTCGATTACATTTCAATAATATTAATATTATTACCGAAAAATATTTATTTTTACATAATTTCTTTGTCATATTTAGTGAATATTTGGAAGGCTATTGAATTTAAAGCACATGCATCGATCATTCTGCTATGGAGAGTTTGTGTAACCCTAAATTCACTTTTGTGCTCCGTAAGAAAACGAACAAACAGACAGACAAAAAAAGACAAACAAACTCGAAAGCGAGCTAATATGAACGTGGTAAGAAACTTGCTGTTTACTCCACCTCGTCTAGTCTGGTTAACAAGTGCTTTCTGGTCAAATTTTTTTCGCATTCTTCGGAAATTATGATTGAGGTGTCATTCGATTCGGAATGGCATGTAGATATTTTTTGAGAAAATGCTAAGGCTGCTCGCAAAAATTGCAATAGTTATAAACAATTAAGTGAAAAAAAAAGGATGTTTGGTTTTTCGCCAATATCTCAAAAACTATTCTAGATAATTCAAATTTGAAAGAAGATGCAAAAATAAAAGGAAATTTCCTAAGAAAAAGTTACAACTTCCGGAACTGTAGGACCAATATTTATAATTTTCCCAGAGGGTTGAAAATACGCCCGAAAACGGGTACTTCGGCTTGCGCAAGCCACGCTCCCTTCGGACCTTTAATGAATAAATATTATTTAAACTTATTAAATATGAAAATTAAGAATTGAAAAAATTCAGGCGCCTACAGGATAGATTAATGAACAATAATTCGTGGTCCAAAACTTTTTATGTGATTTTTCAATAATAAGTTATCCATTAGTTAATTAACAATTTTTTGTAGCATGAACATTAACATTGCAAGTGCGATAATTGTTAAACTGAGAATGTTTTCCTCTCGTTGAGCTATTTTTCAGAGGTCTAAGAATAAATTCCCGTTGGAAAAATTGAAAAATTGGTAATTTTTGTTTTGTTATTAACAATTTAATAAGGTGAAAAACTATAAAGCTTCGTTAAACATTGAAAAAAATTTTTTTTTCCTAAATATTATTATCGATCCGTTTTCTAATGATCAGAAGCTACTCAAAAATGATTTTTAATGATTCTTATCTCCTATTGTTTAAATAATTGTTATAAACAAATGCGTTGTTTATGAGATAATTAAAAAAAAATCATAACATAATATTTAATGAAAATTATGATTTTTCACAAAAAAATCGTTCCTTAATAAAAAATTTTGTTTAAAAACGCATTTAAATTTTTTTTTCCTTTTAAAATTCAGGAACCTTTTTTTATTCAAATCATTATTCATCTTAGCCTTCGATATTAAAAAAAAAGATTATCATTCAAATTTTCATTGTTTATTTAATAAACAATTTGTTATAAACAAATGAATTATCTCTTTGTATTTTTTTTTCTTTTTCTACTTAAAAAAACAAAAACAACCATGTATTATTTTTTGAAAAAAAAATTATTTATATTTTTTATTGAACTTTAAATTTTCTGTTCACTTTCATTTCACCACTTTTAATTTTTTTAATTTTAACAATGGAGATACAAGGAAAAAATCTAAGACTTATTTATTCTTTATCAATTAAACAACAAATTAATCCAAAATTTGAAGCACTCACTCAATTATTTATTTAATTTATACCATTTTTTCATAAAAATAATCTTTCAGAAAATAAAAATCTACTTTTATGTCTAAATATCTTATAAACTAATATAACTATGACCATAAAACTTAGGGAACTTTTTATCTAACGTATATTTATCAACAATTTTAGCTTATAAATTTTAGTTTCAATTTATTGTTCCGAAAATAACCAATTATTATTGATTTTAATTTTTTTTATTCTTCTAGATTATGCTAATAAGTTTTTAATGACCTAATGGTTTTTTCGGAAAATAAACTGAAATAATAGAATCTTTAATGTTCAGTTACAGTTATTCATCAGAGTGTATTACCAAGTACAATATTGGCTTGGTAATGAGTTGGATCCACAAGATTGGGGTTGGATTGAAACGGAAACTATGTTTCTGCCAATCAAAACAACAAAAAAATTAGCTCCTGATAGTCTGTTGAAATTAGTCCACTGCACCTGCATTAAAGAATGTTTCAGCAGATGTGGATGCCGAAAGGCCGGACTCCCATGTTCATCGATTTGCAAACATTGCAAAGGGGACACTTGTGGGAATCGTAGAACGGTCACATTGTATTATTTCAGTTTATTTTCCGAAAAAACCATCAGGTCATTAAAAACTTATTAGCATAATCTAGAAGAATCAAGAAAATTAAAATCAATAATAATTGGTTATTTTCGGAACAATAAATTGAAACTAGAATTTATAAGCTGAAATTATTGATAAATATACGTTAGATAAAAAGTTAGATAAGTTTTATGGTCATAGTTATATTGGTTTATAAGATATTTAGACATAAAAGTAGTTTTTTTTTCTGAAAGATTATTTTTATAAACAAATGGTATAAATTGACTAAATGATTGAGTGAGAGCATCAAATTTTGGCTTACTTTGTTTTTTAATTAATGGAGAATAAATAAATTTTGAATTTTTTCCTTGTATCTCCATTAGTTAAAAAGTTATAATAAAATTAAACATAAAAAACCAGGTCAGAGTGGTGAAATGAAAGAGAACAGAAAATTGAAAGTTCAATAAAAAATATAAATGTATTTTTTTTCTAAAAACAATACATGGTTGATTTTGTTTTTTTAAGTAGAAAAAGAAAAAAATACAAAGAGATAATTCATTTGTTTATAACAAATTGTTTATGAAATAAACAATGAACATTTGAATAATAATCTTTTTTTTTTAATATCAAAAACTAATATGAATAATGATTTGAATAAACCAATGGTTCCTTAATTTTCATAACAAGTGGTAAAAAAAAATTGTTATTTGATAAATGCGATTTTAAGCAATAATTCTTTTTTTAAGGAACGGTTTTTTTGTGGAAAATCATAATTATCATCAAAGATTATGTTATAATTTTTTTTTTCATTATCTCATAAACAACGCATTTGTTTATAACAATTATTTAAACAATAGGAGATAAGAATCATTAAAAATCATTTTTGAGTATCTTCTGATCATTAGAAAACGGATCGATAATAATATTATGAAAAAAAAATTTTTTTCAATGTTTAACGAAGCTTTATAGTTTTTCACCTTATTAAATTGTTAATAACAAAACAAAAATTACCAATTTTTCAATTTTTCCAACGGGAATTTATTCTTAGACCTCTGAAAAATAGCTCAACGAGAGGAAAACATTCTCAGTTTAACAATTATCGCACTTGCAATGTTAATGTTCATGCTACAAAAAATTGTTAATTAACTAATGGATAACTTATTATTGAAAAATCACATAAAAAGTTTTGGACCACAAATTATTGTTCATTAATCTATCCTGTAGGCGCCTGAATTTTTTCAATTCTTAATTTTCATATTTAATAAGTTTAAATAATATTTATTCATTAAAGGTCCGAAGGGAGCGTGGCTTGCGCAAGCCGAAGTACCCGTTTTCGGGCGTATTTTCAACCCTCTGGGAAAATTATAAATATTGGTCCTACAGTTCCGTAAGTTAGATTTTTTTCTCAGTAAATTTCCTCTTATTTTGGCATTTTTTTTCAAATTTGAATTATCTAGAATAGTTTTTGAGATATTGGCAAAAACCAAACTTCCTTTTTTTCCTTCCTTCCTTCCTTCCTTCCTTCCATATGAATGGCAAAACTCCCAAATAAAATCCCATGAGAAAAAGACATACAACATATGTGGATCAGAGGAAGCATCAATCTTCACAGTTCTAGGACTCACAGATTCCCTCGAATGTTTTGGTTCAACATTTATTGTAGAAAAAGTGAATTCTATAGATATCAGATAATTTTTTTCAGCCGCAGTGATAAATACCAATGAAGTCTTGATTTTATCGAGAAAAATATGATGAATGTTATGGAATTTCATCGAAAATTCATTTTGAAAACATAAGAGGAAGCATTTTGCCTGGAAACTTCACTGAGTGCGAACTGTGGTCTTATTATCTGATTAAACAACGGAAGTGTGAACTTTGATAATAGAGCTCCAACTTGCATTTTATGGATCACCTGAATGATATTTGTTGATAATATTCCCAGAATCGCAATGAAAACTGAATAAAAATATATTCTATTTAGATCTTTAACTTGAAAAATAACTAATAAAAAATCTTTTTGAAGACAAGCTTTTATTTAAGCCGAGTACTGAAACGTATAAAATAAGATTAAGTCATCGCTGACAATGATTTAATCATTTTTTGTTGAATTATTTGGTTTCAAAAAGCTTGTCGCGCGAAGTGGTCATAAAAGTAGGTATCAATTAATTTGATTCGGCAGTGATTGGTTGGTGAGTAAAAACTCAAAGTATTTAATTTCTACAAAGTATTCATAAAAGTAGGTAGGTACCAAATAATTTCATTAGACAATGATTGGTTGGTGAGTAACAACTTGTCGAAGTATTAATTTTATTACAATTCGCGCGACAAGCTTTTTGAAACCAAATAATTCAACAAAAAATAATTTAATCATTATCAGCGATGACTTAAACTTATTTCATACGTTTTAGTACACGGCTTGAATGAAAGCTTGTCTTTGAGAAGCTTTTTTATTAGTTATTTTATTTTTAGCTTTTTAGTAAGTCCGCCTCAATCTGTTCATTTTTAGTAGAACATCGTTATTACAATGTATCTTTCCTCTAAGTTTTGAGCTGGAAAAAATCATCATCTCCGACCCTAAAAACTCCCACACACCAATTTGAATAGAATCTGACCATATTAACAAAACTCGTCCGCCATCCTGAAGTCGCCATCTTGAATTCATAGATTTTGTCGAAGAATTCATCATCTCCGAACCTGAAAATTCCCACATACCAATTCTGAATAAAATATGACCATAATCAGAAAACTATTCCTCCATCTTGGGGTCACCATCTTGAATGCATGAATTTGGACGGAAAATTCCAAACCTCCGACCGCGAAAACCGCTGCATACCAATTTTTAATAGAATCGGGCCATAATCACAAAACATGTCTTCCATCTTGGGGCCGCCATTTTGAATTTATGAATTTTGACAGAAAATTCATAACATCCGACCCCGAAAACCCCTGCATATCAATTTTGAATCGAATTGGAACATAATCACAAATTTCGATCTCCATCTTGGAGCCGCCATCATGAATTCATGAATTTTGACAAGAAATTCATAATCTACGACCCCAAAAATTGCCAAATACCAATTTTGAATCGAATCGGAGCATAATCACAAAACTCGTTCGACATCTTGGAGCCGCTTGAATTCATGAATTTTGGCAAAAAATTCATAATTTCCGACCCTGAGATCTCCCATATACCAATTTTGAATCTAATCGGACCATAATCACCAAAGTCGTCCACCATCTTGGAGCCGGCATCTCGAATCCATAAATTTTGACAAAAAATTCATAATTTCATAAATCGGACTATGATTAAAATTTTGTCCGCCATCTTGGAGCCACCATTTTTTTTTTCTGAAACGAATATTCCATAAGGCATTGTCACCGGAATTATGAACATCTGCCAATTTCAAATCAATCGGACGACTAGAAGTCGGTCAAAATTCACTTGCAAGATTTGACCCTAACGAACGAACGAACTGATAAGTGGAACTAAATGAAAGCTTGTAAAAATCAAATAGAATGTTTTATCAATAATAAAATGTTAAAATTAATTGATATAATAATATTATTTTTCGGGGCACGGCCCGGCTGGCTAGGTTGATATCGATATCTAGAGTCGCTGAAGTCTAGAGTATATCTGCATCGTAGTATCATATACACACCTGCAAGTGCCATATCAATGAGTACGAGATATGGCGATAGATATGCCGTCCTTCGGAGAAGACGATAAGATGTTGGGGTCCCGAGTTCAAGGATGTTGAGCTCGTTAAAGATCCCTACTCTACAAGATTTCCGATTGGGGAAAATGTGCTCACCGGCAATTAGCCCTGGTCGACGTTAAATGAAGAGAATTGAAGAATCAATCTGCCCAAATACTTACTACTTTCGTTTCCTCATTTTATATGCTTCCTTCTTACAGCATCAGATAATTTATTCAATCCTGAATCTACTTGAATTTTTCGAAAAAAAAATACTATTGGAACTCGATTCTTTCCATAACACTATTATCATTGAGAGATTTATTTATTACAGCATACAGTCACATTTTGATTTGATTATTGTTTCAAAACGTCAACAACAACCATATTGTGTAGCATGATTTGAAAAAGTATGGGATGAATATAGAATTCCCTAGTGTCATAACAAAAGGAACTAGGTATTCGATTCGACGATATCGCTGTCGCTTCTATGGAATATTGGGTGTCTATAGCAAAAAAATCAGAATATATTCAACAGCGAAAAAACAGCATCGTTATAAAACTAATTTGATTGAAAGAGAATATCGAGTATTGGTGGAATGAAAAAACATCGCATAAACTTTCACTGTTTTATTTCAATATACTCTGGAAGACTGTAGATTGGATTCTCTGTTTATCTTCTATAATAGAAACCACCTTCATATGATACTCATCGAGTAGCCATTCGGATGCTGTCGTTGTTGCTGCATGAAAATATGGAAAATAGAATACACATTCGACCTATGTCTTCTTTGACCATATCATTGGATCATAAATATATTTTATGTTGATTTATTCATGTAATTTGAGTCAATCAATGATTAATTTTGGATCGATGGCGTTTTTCTGAACATTCATTTTGAACACGATTTATTGGTAATATTCATATATTTATACATCTCATTGTCAAGTTTTTAGTTATTAAGACACAAAAGTAAAATATTTTATCAGATGTGAATTTGGACTCAATGAAGTCATTCAGAGAGGTGTGAGATTCCTAAAATATTAGATGGTTATCTCAACTTACCACCTGTTTATTTTGCAGTTGATAATATGAACATGTAAAAAATATTGTAAAATTGTTTTTACCCGATTTTTCAGTTGTTTGACCAACCCTCAGAAGTTAATGAAAACTTGAACGAGTTAAGATCACGGGGGCCTTACCTTTCATAGTGGGATCTGAAATCACTCTTGGGGCTTCCCTTTTCGCCAGCTACGGGAGTCGAACCCGAGCCGGGTGGAAACAGTGGACACAAGACTAACGCTCGTACCACTGAGCCACAAGCTCCGTGTCCTTCGAAATTTCCACACAGATAACTTTTTTCTAAATGAATTAGGAGTGGAGATGGAGTATATATACACACATATCTAGTTTTTGAGTTGTGGCCGTTTTACAGAAAAAATTGTTTTCTTCGATGAGTCGATATAATTATGTTTTCTTGAATGAGTCGATATAATGTTTTGAAATCTACAATTCACTCACAAGTAATAATAATAATAATATCTTTATTTTCCAGTCGACATGTTTACCATGTATAGGAATAGTCAGTATTTACTAATACACAGGATACAAATATACATTACAAGTATATACAAATCTTATCTATTAATGAACGAAAACAGAATATACTAAGTACATAACCTAGATCGTGATACCAGTTGCTTGGTATTCAGCTAGTGTATATGGACATTTTTCGATAAAGAAATTTCTCAGTCTAGACCTGAAATGTGTTAAGCTTGAGGCCTTCTTGAGCTCATGGGGGAGGCTATTAAAAATTTTGAGACCCAAATATGACGGGGAGTTAGAACTAACTTTATATTTACAGAAGGGAATATAAAAGTATTTGGTTCGTCTAGTTTGAATACCATGAATGTCCTCATTCAGAGTAAAGTCATTTTTGTTGATGAACACAAATAGACACAATTCATAGATGTAAAGGCTTGTGACAGTGAAAAGTACATATTCGGGAAAGATACCTCTGCACGAATGGGTGCTTGGTACATTTGCTATGATCCTCAGAATTTTTTTTTTTGGGCAACAAAAACGTCCTGTGATAATGTCCATCCACCCCATAAGAGAATACCATAACGTATTCTAGATGCGACTTGAGCATGATATAACATCATAAGCTGTTCATCAGTAAGTACTTCTATGAGTTGTCGAAACATGTAACCAAGAGAATTTAACTTTCCAACCAGGCTATTGCAGTGGAATTTCCTGCTCAGTCATTCATCGAATGTGATGCCCAGCGAAGAAGTTTTAGCTATGGCACTTAAATTCTTATTGTTAATTGTAACATTCAGATCAGGAATCTTTTTCTGCACGTTATGGTATCTTATAATATGAGTTTTTTGTGTATTAAATTAGATGGAGTTTGCACTACACCATGAATCTATTTTATTCAGTAGTTGTACACAATTTTCTGTGAGAGCATGATCTTCTTTGTTTGATATTAGTATTGATGTGTCATCAGCGTATATGACGAAGGAGGCATTGGAAGCCACAGTATCAATCTCGTTTATATAAAAGAGAAACAATATGGGTCCCAGCACGGAACCCTGTGGGACTTCTTGATTTATGTTTAGACAGCTTGAGTTCACAGTTTTCGTATTTTTGTCAGGTGTGTTAATACTAACATATTGTTGACGATTTCTCACGAACGAGATTATCCAGTCCAATGCAACACCTCGGATGCCATATGAATATAATTTAGAAAAGAGAATGTCATGTTGAATACAACCAAAAGCCCTACTGATATCACAGAATATCCCAACGGGGCTCCCACCCGCTTCTAAAAAACTAATAACTTTTTTATGAAACGACACAGTGGCACTATTAGTTGATTCATTTGCGCGGAATCCATGTTGATTTTCGGAGAGCAGATTATGTTTGTCTGTAAAGTTCATCAGCCTGTCAAGGAAAGCGTATTCAAATGAAGATGGGTACACATACGGCTTATTCAATCCTCAACTATATGGTCGTATTTGAGGTTAGGTGAATATTTAGTAAAATAAGTGTTATATTTATGGTTGACCGCGAACAAAATTTCCCTTGATAAATACCTATCGACCCCCTGGGTTGTGAGAATATGTTAGAAGTTAATATTCAGTTATTTTCGACCACATGTTTTGTCAATGGGATCAATATATTTTGGAGAAAGAAATATCATTGGTCCTAAGGAAAGTTTTCACCACCAGAGACCGAGCTTCAAAGTAATCAGGATCACTAAGAAATATATAGCGTCAGAAATTAGAAATTAAATAATTATGCATTTCGTGTGAAATACTGTTTATATATTCTTAGTTGAGTTAACATGCCAAGTGAAGTGGGGCAAGAGGTAAACCCGGCCGCTGTAGATATTTCAATCCTTGGAGTCAAAATAAGTCTCGAACTGCATAGGCAATATTGGCCTGGTAGTCCAAGGATATAATTTAGGGTGATAAGCAAATGTATCTCAGGTGGCCGGGATTACCTCAATAACTGAACCAACTCTGTTCAATAGAATCACAAATTAAATCGAGCACTGTGGGATTAGTATGTACGGCCTTTACATCAAAACCAACATGCCTATCTAACAGGAAAATCATGCGAGACAGCACTTCATCAGCTTGTTTCAAGGCTTGAAGAGTCTCTAGCAAACAAAGAAATTGCACTATGCACTTTTCTAGACATCGAAGGAGCCTTCGACAACACCTCCTTTGAAAGTATGGTCTCTGCGGCCACTCGAAGAGGCATTGACGAAACCACCTGCAGGTGGATACACTCAATGCTTCATAATAGACTGGTCCAAGCCAACATGTTCGAGGAAACAGAGCAGGTTGAAATTTCAGAGGTACCCCACAGGGGGGCATACTCTCCCCTTCTGTGGGACATGGTTGTAGACGAACTGCTAATTTCTCTGAATAACCAAGGGTATTACTCTCAAGGGTATGCAGATGACCTAGTCATCCTCATCAAGGGAAAGAATACTCGAACAACCTCAGAGCTAATGCAAAATGCACTGAGGACAGTAGAGGAATGGTGTAACAGAGAGAGCCTAAGGGCAAATCCGAACAAAACAACACTAATTCCCTTCACCCGGAGAAGAAACATGGGAGATCTCATACCTCCTAGACTATTCGGTGAAACATTACAAGTAGTAGAGCAGGTGAAATATCTAGGGCTGATTCTTGACAAGAAACTAACCTGGAACCCGCATCTTCAACATGTAACCAACAAAAGCAAGATAACCTTCATGATGTGCAGGAGAGCTTTGAAAACCTGGGGCTTAAACCGAAAGCCATGCACTGGCTTTACACAGCGGTAATAAGACCAAGAATAACTTATGGCTCACTCTTATGGTGGCAAAACAAATCAAAGACAGGCAAAAATCAACCTTGGGAAAATCCAGAGGCTTGCCTGTCTCTGCATCACGGGTGCAATGAACAGCACTCCAACAGCTGCAATGGAAATCATCCTAAACTCGAACCCCTTGACTTACATGTCATTGGAGAGGCCAGGATGAGTGCATACAGACTGAAACAAACGAAAACTGGAGAATCCGAACAACTGGACATACCAGAATCACTCATGTAACCAACATCGAAGAACTCGAAATGATTTCCGCTTACCTGCAACTCCTATACTCATTCGAAAACCATAGTCGACACACGAATTTATTAATCTGGATGGGCTCTGAGTCTAGAATCACAATCCACTGCGGACATAGTCTGGTATACAGACGGTTCAAAGACAGTTAAAGGAACGGAGCAGGAATACATGGGGTAAGGCCAAGAAGGGATTACATAATACCACTTGGTAAATACTCCACGATATTCCAAGCTGAAACACATGCTATCATGGTATGCATTCAGAAGAATCTAGAAAGTGGTTATAGGAAAAAACACATCTACATTCTATCTGACTGTCAAAGTGCTATCAAAGCACTCAACTCTACACAGATAAAGTCCAAACTGGTCTGGGACTGCCTCCAGAACCTCATCGAGCTGGCAAAACACAACAAGGTCACCTTGATGTGGGTGCCAGGTCATAGAGGCATTGAAGGCAACGTCAAAGCGGACCAGCTAGCTAGACAAGCATCTGAAACGCTATTCACAGGGCCAGAACCTGCACACGGGATTAGCGAAAACCGATGCAGGACCCTGATCGCCGAGTGGATAAAAAGAAGACACCAACAATATTGGGATCAAACTGTCGGGCAAATACACAGCAAAGTCATGGTAGGGCATCCAAACCGGACCCTGACGGCTGACCTTCTGAACCTGAACAGAACGAAGGCTCGTATAATAATAGGTCTGTTGACTGGACACTGCGGCCTAAGAAAACACCTAAACACCATGGGAGTACGCAGGGAAACCGTGGAGTGTAGGCTGTGTGATGAAGAGGAGGAAACAGCCTCTCATATCATCTTCGACTGTGACGCCCTAAGTAGTAGGCGACACAGAACCTTTGGAGAGATCAGCCCGGAAACAGGCATGAATCCGAAGAACCTTATCAACAGGCTTCTTAACCTAATTAAAGGCACAAACCTGTTTGAATGAGGAACCACTGACGACAGAGTGATACAATAGACCCTAGCTGGTCCAGTGTCAAGGGAAGCTAAGTGCCAACCCTGTCTCTGGCTCGTCAGTCTCAAACTAACCAACCAACCAACCATGTACATGTTCCGTTGAGCGGCCGAGTTTCTTATCGCTCATCCTGCTATAATAAATAAATTATAGTTATTTTTCCCATATCAGATACCTTGTTTGTCGAACTAGACTATCTACTCACCCATTTCCATATAGAACTGGTTGATGGTATCATAGGTATCCCAAAAAGGCAAGCTCACGTCCCGTTCCTTTTCTCTCTGTGATATCCTTGGATCAATCTGTGATGAATTGGCACCATTGGGGTCACTGGTGAAAATGGCATCAAATAATTCATTATGATTTGGATGAGTGACAAACAAAAAAAAAAATAGAATAGTCGCCACCTGGCTTTTTGAATAGAGAGACACGAAAAATAGTTTTGCCGAACCAGGAACCAAAACACCACTAAATATGAATATAATTATCGAATGAACCCCCTCAGAAGGAATTGGGTTATAAAAAAATTAAAAAAAATCATCGTGGATCTTTATAGACCCCGTGACATAGTAAAGTGACATTACTATGGAAAATATCGAAAAATGTTGTTTGCAATTGGAAGATATTCCCAGTTATCCAGTTTAGTCTACCAATTACTAATTTCAATAACTGCTTAATGAGTTAGCCTCATGGGGAAATCAACTCATTGAGAAGTAATTGAAATTAGTAGTTGGTGGACCAAACTGGATGAATGGGAATATCTTTCAATTGCAAACTATTTTTTTTTTCGATATTTTCCATAGTAATGTCACTTCTATGGTAAATTTAGAATATCGACCGATTCTCGCTTAACCGCACGTCACTGATAATAACGGCTCTGCGCGTATTAAGTCAGATTGAATGCACCAAATTTTATGAAGAATGACATTTTCTGAGAAACTATTAACTTTTTGGCGGACACTGTATATTTCTTGTGGTTATTTCTCGAATCATTAGTATATTATTTTCATAGAGCTTTGGATTCTTGGTAAAATAGAAGGCTTGTTTAATAGAAAGACATTTTGTCCTCGGCTGAGGACTTTTTCAATTTATTCTTTTCATTTTTGATTTGTTTGTTTTTTTTTGTAAATGTGAACAATATACATAAACATGAAATAAACTCATTTGGTACGCACAAATAAAAATGGGAAGTGAAGTGTTGTAGTTCACATGCATTATGTGAACATATTGCAAGTGGACATAAGCTGTTCCATCCATCCATCCAGCGTATGCCATGGCTTTGTCCGCTTCCCGTTCTCCTGTTTTCCGTTGTCTTGTTTTCCGTTATTCCGTCATCCCGTTATCCCGTTTCCCGTTTATCCCACTTCCTGTTATCCCTTATCCTTTTCTCGTCCCGTTATCCTGTTTTCGTCATCCCGTTATCTCGTTTTCTGTTATCCCGTTTCCCGTTGAGCCCGTTATCCAGTTAGTCCGTTAACCCGTTTGTCATTATCCCGCTATCTCGTTTCTCGTTATTCCCTTTTCCGTTATCCCGTTATTCATTTATCCCTTTATCCCGTTTCCTGTAATCCCTATATATATATATATATATATATATATATATATATATATATATATATATATATACATATATATACTTTGAAAAAGAGCTCACCTCATATTGGTTGCATTGATTTTTTGAAATCGGTTCATTAGTTCCAGAGATTACCCCCTGCATACAAACAAACAAACTTTAATTTTTTCATAATAAAGGTATACAGTGCGTCTTTTTATAGTCCCCCCTGATAACTTTCGGATGGTTTGACGTAAAACAATGGTACGAAAACGGTTCTACTTTTTGAAATGAAAGACATTGTGATTGCTCGATAGATGGCGCAGGAGGCACATCAACTTTCAAATAGCATGGTGGGTCAAGTGAAACATCGTTGAAAAGATAATTCAATTATATATTCAACCATCCAATTGTTCTCGAATTTGGTTAATAAGTTTTTCCACAATATGCATTTGAAATGTCAAGTATAAGTGCGGATCTGAATGGTACCCTTAATTCGATAACTTCTGAACGGTTTGATGTGAAACAATGGGAAAGAAAATATTTTGAATGGTATTACCGATCCTACTTCCTGGAGGCACATCAACTTAAAAATTTCGAAAGAGGTCGAGTTGCACATCGTTGAAAAGATAATTCAATTTTACTTCCAATCATGGTTGTTCTACGGAATCACAATTGCGATGAGTACCACGAAGTTCTGTTAATATAGGAAGATTCATGACTTAAATAGTTTTTCATTTCAGAATTCGATTCGAAGTTTAATTAGGTAGCGATTCTGAATCCATACAATAATCCAATATCCGACCCAGATAATACCCAATATGACCTACATAATAGATAATAGTTTTGCTTTTTGTTATACTTGACATTTCAAATGTATATTGTGAAAAACGTATCGACAAAAAAAAAACTAGATGGTTGAATAGAGAATTGAATTATCTTGTTGTGCCATTCGACCCCAATGCCATTTGAAATTTTCGAGTTGATGTGCCTATTAATTATTCATAATTCCTTTCATTTCAAAAAGAGGTATCGGTGTCGCATTGTTCTAAATCGAACCGTTGAAAAGTTAACAGGAGCGGAGGGGACAATAAAAAACCCACTGTATATTTAAAAAAAACATCATGACTCCCCAAGAATTACATTTTCGGTGGAAATAATTTTTGGTATTTTTTGACAATCCGAGACTTTTTTATTCAAACAACCCTTCATTAGAAAGTAGTATAATTGTTTGAATTCAATGATATAAGTGATGGTACAACAATATTACGCTTCTATAACTGATAACATATCTATAACCAATGAGAAGGAGGTCATAAATTATGAAAATCCATTAGTTATAAATAAAGTCAACAAAAACAATAATAATTTTTTTTATTCAATTTTTCAAGTGTTTTCTGCAGACAAAAACTTATTTGAAAATATGTGTTTGAAATTTCCTAAGCTATTTGCTCAAAACATGTTTATTAACAAATTCGTATTATTTGTCAATTTTTGTTCTCATTTCATTTCACAAATGATGATTGAATAATATTTTCTGAAAACAAATATATGATGAATGATGCAACCTCAACTGAAGAAGTGCCTGTGGGACAAATAGTAAATGATAGCATAGAATTATGTAGAGGGATTATTTATTTCACATATATTTAAGATTTGAATTGAGAAATTCGCCATGGTAAACTCCACATTAAGAAAAAGATCTTTGAGATTTTAAGATATCAGGGAATACTTTTTGTATTATATACAGAGAAATGTGTTATCAGATGGCACTTCACTAATTGTCTCTTTCAGTAATTGTTCGCTAGGTGGCGATGAGTGTTCAACATTATAAAATTACATTAAGTCAGCGGGTTTATACAGGTTAGTACCTTGGAATCTGTGTTTTTCAATTGCACTCCTCTTTTCGATTGTTCTCGTCAGTTCAGAATGATGAATGACTGTGTTAATCATGGGATGTTAGCAAAAAATTTCAATGGAATGATTTTAGAGAGGTATGTGTAATAAACGTTGGCTGTGATCGAACGTGTTCAGCACTTGCTTTCTGAATATGAATAATAAAACTAATATTTGATTTTTTTGAATAGCGAATAGCACTGAAATACTTCTTCATCGATTTTCAACAAGAATAATTTGAAATGGATGACGATGATTAGGTTAAGTCAGATTTAATTGAAACTTACCCATTTTTGACGAAGTTGCTGATATAATGGATAAGGGTTTTGGAAACAGATACGTCATTGTGACTAAAGTTTTTCGATGATAATGGTCCTCCTCCAATCAGAGGTAAACCAAGAATATAAGGAATCTCGTCCCCTCGAACACTGCCAGATCTCTGTAATAAAAAATAGTGTTTTTAAAATCCACACATTCCTTGAAAATTAAAAAAAAAACAAGAGCCAATTTGTCCCTAAATATGATGTTTGGAATTATCCTTCCAAAATCCCATATTTCAATAAGTGAAATGGTGAAAATGTATTTCTCGGTGAAAGTGAACGGTACTAGTTCGTTATTTGTTCCATGGACATATTCGAGAAAGATTTATTTATCACCAAAATAATTAATATAGTTTTTTTTGTAGAATGCATTTTTGTTTGAATACATTTCTCCATTCAAGCAAATAGGTGATTCACTTTGCACTCTCGGCAATAGATGTTCATGTGGCTGGTATTAGTTGGGGCGAAACCTCCTTTTTTTAATTTAGGCCAATCAATAGAGATTTTCTGCTCTATTGATTCTGTGACAAAAATACTAGCAGGAAACCGACTGTGCCATCATACGGAAGACGTTTCGTAGTTATATCCTCTTATGTTTTCTACTCGCAATTGTCATTGCTTAATTTATTATAAATATTGAAAAGCATTTTTTTAACCTTTTTTGACTTGTAACTTGAAAACTAATGAATCAATATCAATACTTCTGACAGACAAATTGTAGAGAATCGAAATGCAAAAAAAGAACCATTGCACGACTCGATCAAATCATCAGTAAAGGAGAAAAGCCGGAAAACCCGGAAAAAATCAATATTTGAAGTGTGTTGCAGGCTTCCCACGACACTAGTGATTGGAATATGTACTTTATGTGTGAAAAACTCAGGCGCTGTCGAATCATTAGTTTGGGCATAATTGCAATCTGAATCTTTTACTGCACTTTATTGCAGCAGACCTGGATGCGTCATAAGTGGTCCGATTCTGATTTTCCATAAAGATTTCGAAAGAAGAAATATAGTACCACAAAACGTATATTCTCATTTTGCGTTGAAATGCTGCAAAATAGGTGGAAAAAACTTGCAAACATGACAGAAAATGGGCAAGTGCGTGAAAGCGGCTGAGTAGTGAGGGTAGAACATCAGACGCGGGGATGCGTATGTATGCTGCGCCCGTTATGAATCAGCTGCTCTCCCCCACTCAAACTAATAATCCAACAGTGCTTGAGTTTTTCACACATAAAGTACATATCAATCACCACTATGTCGTTGAGAGACTGCTTCAAAACTAAAAAAATTGCGGTTTTTTCCGGTTTTTTCCAATTTGTCCATTGAGAACATCTAGATTGTTTCATTAGTTTTCATGGTACAAGCAAAAAACAAAACAAAAAATATTTTTTGCTTCAAAATGTTCATAACAAATTAAGCAATGACAGTTGCGAGTAGAAAACATAACAGGATATAACTACTGACCGTCTTTCATATGATGGCACAGTCGGTTTCCTGGTAGTATTTTTAGTCCAATTGTGGAATCTTGTCATGATTTCCTAGTCGTCAAATTGAGTTTATCTTCTACTGCTGTCATGACTTAACATTATTTCCCTTCTGGTAATTAGTTGCGTGTCGTGGATGTTGGAATTTGATTGAATTTATAATTTCTGTCCTCTCAGGTCTTAAATCAGAAATCTTGATTTGTCTGGGTACCTGCTATTAGAATATATTTGATATTGAACTTTTGTACATGGAGAACAATTGCCACTCAAAATTTATATTATGGCAATGGATTGAGTTTTTGAATAATTCACCATATCTCAATAATAGATAAAATCACATATAGCGGATGCCAACAGAAATACAAGCACCCCCTTTTCAATCCTTTTTCTTAGAATTTTCGCTACATATACAGGGTGTATGAGTGCGAAAGTTTTCAGGGGGTGATGCCTTGCCGAAAATTGAAGGGGGTCTCTCATGTAAACAAAAGCTCTTAGGCCTTCCCTTGAAAAGTAACACACTTCCAAAAATGATAAACAATACGTTTTTTTTTCTTGAAATTGCATTTTGTGGGCATTTTCCACCAATAAAAAAGCTACCTACGAATATTTTTTTAATTTTGTTGTGATCTTTTAAAGGGATGAAACATGCAACTCCTATTCCATTTTTTTACAAGAACTTCTTGACGAAACAAAATTTCTGAATTTAAAATATAGGTTGAAAAGAAAGATTCATTGCAAAACTTTTTTAACTCTTGTGTTGTGCCCGAAAAAGAAATAGTTTCCCAATAAAAAATTACAACATTGTGCATAAACGGATCTTCTGTAAATGGAATCGAAAAAATCTAGTAGGGTCACGTTTTGTTTGCACAACTTGTGACTTCAATCGACGACCACAATCAGTTGCTCGTTTTTGAAAAGTACCTCTTTCACAGAGACGTTCGTGAAGATGTGCAAAAATTGTGTCACGCGCTGAGGATACATCTCTGCATAGACTTGTCTAGCTTCCAAATAACTTCCATTGGCACGACCATACATGAAATGCATATCGGCCATTTCAGCGTTAGTGTAATTATTCATATTGAAGATTCAAAAGACACAATTGAACCTTCAACTACCACATAGGAATCAAAGCGACTTGACAGCCACCTACTAGATTTTGATTTCAAAATACTACGATTGAAGTCACAAGTTGTGCAAACAAAACGTGACAGCCACCTTCTAGATTTTTTCGAATTCATTTACAGAAGATCCGTTCATGCACAATGTTGTATTTTATTTTTTTATTGGGAAACTATTGCATTTACGGACACAATACAATCGTTAAAAAAGTTTTGCAATGAATCGTTCTTTTCAACACATATTTTTCAATTGAGGAATTTTGTTTCGTTTAAAAGTTTGCATGTTTCACCCCTTTAAAAGATCACAACAAAATTAAAGAAATATTCATAGGTAGCTTTTTTATCAGTAGAACATGTCCATGAAATTCAATTCCTTCAACGCTTCAGCAATTTGAAAAAAAAACTATATTTTTTCTTATTCTTGAAAGCGTGTAACTTTTCAAGGAAAGGCCTCACAGCTTTCGTTTAGATAAAAGACCCCCTTCAATTTTCGACAAGAAATCACCCTCTGAAAACTTTCGCACTTATTTGGTAGTACCCTGTACATGATGTATAGCATACAAAGCGCATTATGATATATTTATTAATAGTAATGATCGACTTATATTTAATATTTCAATATTACATAATAGGCGGAGTTTAGCTAAAGCTACTATTTACTATTTATCATATATATATATAGCTACTCTTACTATTTGTCATATTTTCAGCATATTCGGGTCCGCCCAAAATAAGCCCCTTCTCAGAAGTTTGAATACCATCTATATTTTGATATTCTTGAAATCTTCTGAAAGTCTGATGGTTATTTTTTTGAAGGGTACAAAAGCATCTACTTCACTGAATGATTTCAAATGAACTGGATTTACAAAACCACGACATGTGTTGCGCTAACAATAGCTTCTTCAGGTGGATATAATTTTTAATGAAAAATCAAGATATATTATGTTGAATAATCAAGGCAGGAAGTAGTAGGTACATAAATCTAATAATGGGTATCGAGGATAATCCAATAGGTAATGAATAGAACGCGGACCAAGAATAGTGCAGATTATAAACATTACGTGTTTGATCTTCAGTAAGACAAATTCAACAAAGGAGAATTATTCAAGTTGATCAGGTCATGAAGCAAATATTGTGACTTTCGTATTCATTAATTTCCAAACTTTTTAGAGGGTCAAGTTTACAACCCTTCTCTTCTACATGTACTTTCGAAATCGTTGAGAAAACAATATTTTTCAGTTTCAATGTTCTTATAATTGCTTTCGAAATGCTCTGCCGATTTGGCCTAGGTGAAAACGTGCACAAGAGCCAAGTCAATTCATATACTCCGGATTTTTCAGATTTCTTATTATATCTTTATTGTTCTTGATAAATATACCTCAATTATTGTCTGTTTGGTATCCATCATCAATGTTGTTCTTACGTGAAAAGTATTTTTTTACCGTAGGAAGGCCGAAATATGTAATAACTTTAGAATATTTTTTTTCGTTTTGAGTGAAACTTTTTGATAAGGAATACTATCCATCAGGTTCGAGCTATAATTATTCCACATAGTGCCATCCATCTCCATTTGCCCCTTTTTACCAGTTCAAATCTTTGTAATAAAATGAGCCCCCGTTTCGGAAATTGCGCTAGTAATGAATAATAAGCATATTTAGACTAGTCGTGATGTTTACATGTAATCAATTGTCAAGTTGGAAATTGTGATAAGTGATATAGCAAGTGCTTGCAACACATTACAAGCCACATTGTTTTCGAGAAACAGTCTGTAAAAAAAGCAGCAGCATTGGTGCGATCGGGTCACGTGTCTCAGGTGCGGGAAGTAAAAAAAATATGATTCCAGCATACATGCGAAAGTGATTAGCCAAGCAGCAGCGACAACAAATCAAATTTGAGGTAAATAAATATTTTCACAAACAATTAATAAAATTTAATGAAAATTTGGATGTCTGATGTTGCAGTAAATTATACGAATGAGAAACTATCGAAGAAATATGAATAGATATGAAAGGAATATAAATAATTATAGTGAAAATATTGCTTTCTTTTTTACATACATACATTTGCAGATATTGTTCGTTTACTGTCAGAATTTGACAAAAAATTATAATTATGTGTATTACATATATAGAAATTTGTTTCATCCATGTTTTTTTAGATTACTGTAATCATCGGTATGACAAAATGAAATTGTTTATATCAATGTGAAAATACATTCTAATACATTAATGTCAATCCAAATATGCAGAAAGAAATTATGAATTCACTTTGAAAATTTCCAAGCAAATACCGTACAGAGTAAATATAAATTCTACATTTATTGCAATTTGTCAATTATTTTCAACAAAAAAGTAATACTAGTTGTTAATTAGTGTACAATAATAATGAACTCTTTCCTTTGGTCACGTTTATAGTTCACGGTAGAAAAACCATACAATTTCGTTCTCAGGGGTGCATTTAAACGCGTGTTTGTGCAGCAGTGGTCATCCGGAATCTTTTTTCACTTCCTTCAGGTCATTTATGTTTGATTCGAGGTTATTTGCAGCTGACTCGTTCATTGTCTTTCATTTAGTATACGCGCACTTCAGAGACTGGACCTCTCTTTGAAACGGAGCTTGTACCTGCCGAATCACAACACAAATGCCGTTCTGACCTTTGCGACCGAAAAATTTAAAACTATCACACTTTGTAGACACCTATTTTATCACAGTGATAAATGGGGATAAGTGATCTGTCTAGACCAGTTTGTCAGATTCCGCCACTGCGGCGCTGTCCGTTAAATTTCTTCCCCATGCTCCAAGACCCCATGTAGACGTCATTTTGATGTACTTTGTGGAAACAGGAAGATAATTAGAAACATTTTTTGATAATGCAATTCAGCCCTCGATAAAATTCACAAAAAGAATAAAACGAATTATTCCATGAACTTTTCAGACCTTACTATAATAAAAACCCATAATGAACATATTTTTCAATTTTCCATAAACTTTCATATGCAGAAATTACAATTCACAGTAGCTCAACACATCCATACCAACACAAATAAGCATCTTAACTTCATGCACCAATAAAACTCCATTAACAAAATCACCCCATTCGCCCTATCGTTTCTTTCATTATTTTTTTTTTTTTTTATGTTCTGATTCCCACGAAAAGGGATATCCTGTAATGTTCAGAGAACATCGTGGGAACCAAGGAAAAGAAGGTAGGAGTTGGTGTTCTTCTTAAATTTCTGGAGGTTGTATGCCTCGGGGAACACCTCCCTAGGCAATGAGTTTCAAAGCCTCGCTGTTCGTTGGATGAACGAGTCTTTGGAAAGTGATATTCTGCAGGTCTCCAAAGTGACCACGAAGGGGTGTGATGACTGAACTTAACGGGTTAATCTCGAAGAGACTGCCAAAGCAGGAACGATTGTTGATATTTCAGAAGAGCATCGCCCATGAAAATATCTATAAAATAGAGAAAAATCGCCAACTTTTCTACGGTGTTCCAGACAAGTGAGCGAGTTTGTGAGCGAGGCATCACCGACGAGACGAATTGCCCTTTTTTGGACAGAATCCAATAGCCTCAGGATATGTTTAGGTGCCGCGCTCCAAATATGGGAACAGTATTCCAGGACAGGTCGGATCTGTGCCTTATAGATCATAAGTAGCTGAGTGGGGGTGAAATAGCTCTTGGCACGAAACAAAAAACCAAGTTTTTGGGATGCACTTTTGGCAATGGACCTCACGTGATTTTCCCAGGAAAGGTTATTGCTGATGGTAATACCAAGCATCGATATGGATGACTTCAGTGGTATGGTTACTCCTGACAAAGTTATGTTAGGCACAGTGAGATCGGCTTTTCTAGAGAAAAGACATGCTTGTGTTTTGTTTGCATTGAATTCTACCAAGTTATCAGATCCCCACTCGAGAATTGTTGCTAAGTCCATATTTATATTATTAACATTTCTTCCTCGTTCATTTCTGGTTTCACGGGTAGATATAGGGGCCCTGGAAGAGAAAGCGGTATGGAGGGTACTATCATCGGCAATGCTGTGTACTGGACATGAAGTTGCTTTCAACAGGTCGTTGATGTGAAGTAGAAATAGTGTTGGTGCGAGAATAGATCCTTGCGGAACACCAGCATTTATGAGTAGAGTGTCAGATAAAACTCCATCGACCACTACATGGAGAGACCTGTTTGAGAGAAAACTAGCAAGCAGAGAACACAGCTGAGGGGGCAAGCCATAAGACGGAAGCTTGGCGAGGAGTCCCTGGTGCCAAACTCGATCGAACGCCTTGGAGATATCTAAAGCCACAGATAAAGTTTCTCCATACTTTTCAATAGATAGCTGCCATATATGTGAGACGTAAGCGAGCAGGTCACCAGTTGATCTCTGATGGCGGAAGCCATATTGCCTATCGTTGACAATTCCTGAGTCTTCCAGATATTTCATGAGCTCGATGTTGATGGCTTTTTCCATGACCTTTAAAATAATAGATAGCAGTGCGATAGGTCTGTAGTTGGTAGATGGGGCCTTTTTGCCTTTTTTAGGGACTGGCTGTACTCTTGCAATTTTCCAATTGGACGGAAATACCCCCAAATTGTAAGAGTGGTTGAACAACTTGCAAAGAACAGGTGTTAGTTCGGGGGCACATTTCTTGAGAACAATCGGCGGGATTCCGTCAGATCCACAGGCTTTGCTGGTGTTGAGACCCAGCAAAATCTTTCTGATAGTACGTTGGCGAAAGGTGATCTCGGGCATGTGACTGTCAATAGGTGTAATGTTCGGGGGTTGTTTTCCCGATGAATCCAGAGTGGAATTTCCAGCAAATAGGTGCGCAAAGATATTGGCTTTTTCCTGGGCAGTCGTTGCTAGTGTTCCATCTACTTTGGTTAGAGGAGGAAATGAGCTGGAAGTGAAGTTCCTTCCCACAGCTTTGGCGAAAGACCAAAATGAACGGGATCCGTTAGGACATTCAGCAAGTTTTGATCTTATTTTGGCATTGTGGGCATCTTTTGAGCATTCTATTGTCTCTTTGCATATGCCTCTAGCCTCGACAAATGCTGCTCTGGTCTCAGGGCCCGGATTTTTTAGCCATCCATGGTATGCTGCCTGTTTGGAAGCCACAGCTCTAGAGCAGTTTCTGTTAAACCAGGTCTTATCGGATGATGTTCTTCTTTCGGTATTCGGTATGTAAGTTTGCATCCCCAACATGATGATTTCAGAAATTGTCTCAGCACATCGTGTTGGATCTACTAAAGAGAAACAAACTCTTTTCCATGGAAACGCTGAGAAAAACATACGAAGACCTTCCCAGTCGGCCGAATTGTAATGCCACATGAGACGGGGTGGTATTGTGCAGCTCGATGGTTAATGGAAAGAGCATGTTGTGGAGATGAGGGTGTGATCAGAGTTTCCAAGTGGGGCACAAACTTCTATTCTATACGGGTCAGGATTGGTGGTGAGGAAAAGATCTAGTGTATTGGCAGACTGGTTGTTGACATCAGGGATGCGGGTTGGTATCTCGACCAGTTGTTCTAGACCATGAGTGATGGCGAAGGCCTCGGCTTGACGACCTGCATCATCTGTTCTGTTATAGAATTTGAGCCAGGCAGCGTTATGTACATTAAAGTCTCCCATGATTATGGTTTCAGCTGTTGGATGGTTCTCCTGAATGTAGTCCAGTTTGAGTGATAAAAACTCAAAGAGGTCGTTATATGAAGGTTCATTAGGTGATAGGTAAAGGCACATCACATCAAAGTCTTTCGGTTCCAAACTCTCTTCACGCTGGCATGAAAGGTTAGCCTCAACGTAAAGGCAGACTCCACCTTTGAACCTGAATCGAGAATGGACTTCGTAACCAGGACAAAGCATATGGACCTTGTTGGTGGACGAGTTTACTTGTGTTTCTGTTAGAGCCAGAATATCCGGTTTTTTCGTCTGTAGGTGATGGTGGACGTCATTGATGTTCTTGTTGAGTCCGCGGATGTTGCAAAAATTAATCTTCAATGTTGAGTCCCCTCGAGTACCTCTCGCCCGGAAATCCAAATGGAGAGGTATTTTGCTTCCGGAGTGTTTTACTCTAGGAGACTTCATCATTATTTCTATTATTATGCACCTGAAAATAAAGGAGGAATTGGGGAAAAGTAAAGAGGGAGACCGGAAAGTATCGACCGAACACTGAAACATGGAATGATCCATTTCACAGCACACAAAGTCGATATGGTGGTATTTCGCCGGGCGATGAGACCATCTTTTAGTCGCCTCTTACGACAGGCAGGATTTACCATGGGGCTATTCTAAAGCCGACCCCATACAGCATAGGGCCGTTATTGAAATTTTCCGGAAAATTTATCGATTCAATTTCATAAACAGTTGTGAACTAATCGATCAATTCCAAACTTATCTGTTTTGATGTTCAGAATTATTTTCCGAGTATCCCACCAAAAAAAAACAATCATATCGGTAGACAATCCATTGGTTAGAAATGCTGTCAATCAGATTATCAAACAAGGAAAATAAGATTTGCTCACAATTTGTTATTTTCAATTTCTGATGAAGGACCAATAATGAATAATCCTTGAGTCCTTTATCAGTCGAAATATTTATGGACAACTTGGAGGAAAAAATTTACAATAACACTTTAATTAAGAAAAATCTTACACTGGTATTATAGGTCTGTGAACGATATCTTAGTGTGCTTTGTGGGAACTGGAAGACAATTAGAAATGTTATTCGACTTTATTGATGCGATTCACCCCTCAATTGACTTCACAAAAGAAATGGAAACAGATTATTTCGTGAAGTGTTTAGACTATAACAAACATCAGAAACTTACATATTTTTTTAATTTTCCATAAAACCTTCATATACAGACATCACAATACACAGTAGCTCTAAACATTTATACCAACATTAATCAGCCACATATAACAGTATGATACATAGACTAATCAATATTGGAATTGAATATAATTAAACAGACTGTAAATCATAACGGTTATAGTTCAAATCTGAGGGATATTTTTTCAAAAAAACCTTTACAAAAAGCTTTTCTGATCAAAACGAAAAAAACCTCAATTTGAAAGTAATTTTGTGTTTCGCCATCTCACGGAAAAAGAATCTACTTTCTTATGTAAAACCAACAACAAATCTGAAGAATCTATATATATAATTCAACTTTTGGCTCTTGCGCAAGATTTTTCATAGGCCAAACAGGCAGAACATTGGAAGGGCGATCATCAGTACATAGGAACTGTTTCGTCAATGGTAGAACAAATTCAACTCTTTCTACCCACCTATTGACTACAAAATATTGTTTTGTCAACGATTTCATATTTAGAAAGGAAGGATTGTAAATTCGACCGTCTAGAAAGTTTAGAAATCAATAAATGCAGAAAGTCACAATATTCGCTAGATGTCCGTTTTTTTTTAATGGGGATTAAATAGGTCGAATCCTCTTACCACTATCAATCACCGATTAGATTATCCTTCATATCTATAATTAGAATAATGCACCTACTACTACCTGCCTTGATTATTCAACATGATACATCGTGATTGTTGAGTTATTATTATCTCCACATGAAGAAGCTATTCAATGGCGAAACATGTATCGTGGTTTTGTAAACCAAGTTTAGTGAAAATCATTCAGTGAAGTGAGTACTTTTGTTTGCTTCAATACAGAATTTCATCAATTATCGGTCACATCAATAAAAAAAAAAAATAGGGCTACATCTATCTTGGAAATTCCAATATGATATATGAAGGGCTCTGCTAGACCTGAAATCGGGTGTTTTCATACAAATATTCGATTTTAACGGTCTCATGAGCTTACAACTGATTGGATACGTGATTCAAGTAGACGCTATCTTCTTGAAGGTGATTTTATGTAGTATTATGAAAAAAAGCCATAGATGGAAAATATATTTCTTCAAATATTCCAAAGCCCGTCAACAGAGTTGTTTTTGTTGAAATATCAGCTTGTTTTTATTGTTATTCTTGGTTTCAAGGAATATTTCAGCTTATATCCAAAAACCTACAAATATAAAAATGGAATTCACTGTAAAAGCAAATTAAACTAAAATGCAAAAAAAATCCCATCGAAAACGGAATTTTATAAAGATTCCAGAAATATCAGAAAGTACAGGCTGCCCCATACGAAATATTGAATGGAATTACTGAAAAAATTAGGTTACTATACCTTTTATCAAAGCCACAAAATATCGTTTTAATAGCTCTGAAAAGAAAAGTTGAAAAGATATGTGAGTAATTCATTAGTATATGTTGTGACAGTTAATTCGCCCTCAAGGCCCTGTTTATCCCCCTGACCAGATTTTAATTGGTTTGGGAACATAGAGAATTCAAGTAAAGCTTGGAAAACCGGGACGAAAAATGACCAAATCGCTAAACCGTGTCGTTTCACCCACTAACATAACCATCTGGAAATTAAATCGAAAACTATAATTGTCTCCTGAGGAAAAAACAAACATATTGTTGGAAAAAAATGTCAAATTCCTTTATTTAAAAAAATTACTTTTCAGTTATTATTTTCATAAATTTGAAAGTGAAGAAATTCTATCGATGCAATTCGTATAGTTTTCCATTCGAAACTATCCAGAAATATATCCACTCTACCAAACACAACTGATTTCTTGAGTAATTGGGATAGATGGAAACCAGAATAATGAATGATATTCTTCATTAATATTTCAAACTCTCCAAACACCATTTTGAATTCATTGTTGATACAAATATTTTTAAAAACGTTCCAAACCAGATTTGCCCTTTCATAGGTTGAAATTTCAAAAATCAAATGGAAAGAATTTATTCATAAATGTTCAAACATTTGAACTCTGTTTGTGGAAACTTTAGGTAAAATATAAGATTTTTTTGTGAACGATAGTTTCATTATTTTTGAAAAATCTCAATGTTTAGATTAATATGCATCAATTATCCCACTTATATGAAGTGCATCATAACATTTTCCAATAGTTAAACCATTTTTGGCCATTTAAAAATTATATGATATGAATATTTGGGATAGTTTCATTTGGTTTTGATTGAAAATCGTCATAAAAAGAAAATATTGAAAAATCTGCACACATAATAGAAGGGAATGACTAATGATATCTGAGGCAACAAATCTCAAATGTTGGAAAAAATGCCTGAAATTTCAGTTACCACACCAATTCCACGATTCTACTCACCATCGGAAGATCGCTGTTACCACTGTGATGTTGAAAATGTAGGAAGAACGATTTACCACCCCCCATGGTATGTAAATACCCTATCCTCAAAAGAGGTGCTGCTGTATGTCCATCACTTAACACTTCAAGAGTTGTGTCTCTTACACTTAACGGATTCTGGGAAGGTTTCTCCCAGTCTGTATACTCATTTTTGAGGGTTGAAAATATCTCATTGAGATGGTAGCTATACGTATTCCTAACGTATGTTCTCAAAATTCTATCGCGTTTCGTTTCGTTGAATCCGAATTCCAAGTCCTGTGCATTGAGGTCCAAATATGATTCTGTAGTAGTGAGGCTGAATAAAAGATCCCGATCTCGAAAGTCTGCCATTTCGAAGCCCGCTGATGTTGCAATCGTGATAGAACCAGACGTTTTTGGTGGATTTGTGGGGTTCAATAGGATTGTTCCATCGGTGAATGGTGCGAATCCTGAAAAAGATGTTGACTTCATTAAAACGATATCTTCCGTGGAGACATTTATTACTGCTATCGTTATATGCCAGTCCCCAAAAAAGTCCGAAAAAAGTTTAATGGCGTTATATTTTTTCTCTTCATATTTTTTCTCGACAAAAACATCACTCAGAATTGAAACTGATGGAGAGAACGGCATCAATATACATATTGTGGAAATGGGTGTGTTCTTCACTTTGAGGAATATAATTCGGTAATCGATTGATCATAACATTTATGTTCACAACACTTCTTGTTAAATCTAGACACCTGATCGATTTATCTCAAATCAAACAACTTTTTCCGACAATTAACATAATAAATATGTATATAACCCCAAAATTAATTTACCCCTCTGCCACCCTGTGTTGGCAAACTCGAAGATTTTGTCATAGGAGAGTGGAATACTTCCGAGATATTTGGAAAGAGAACTATCAAATCATTTTATAAAAAATCTATAGTTGAAATCATTCTAATTCCAGGATCAATATTCTCGGGGAGGTGGGAGGTCATTTTTCTGTCAATCTTTCCACATTTTGATGATGATGATTTGTGGAAATATGGAGGATGAGTTCGTATCTGCCTCCCAAATGTCGAGTAAATTCATTGGTATATAATTCAAAAATACCTGAGGCAGATCTGATTGGCATTCATGGTAAGTATCATTGAATGATTTTTTTATAAATTGATGCATATGCGAACACGTATGTTACAATGGTTCATTCAGTTGATGAACGGATGGGGTTCAGAGATAGATGCAAATAGTAATCCCACACTAACTCCACAATTCAAAAATAAAATAAAAAACCTAGTTGGAAAGGTAGAATTCAGAATTTCAGCTAACGGATCATTAGTCAGAAAAAAAAAATATTCAACACCTTCTCTATTTTTGTGTGAACCTTAGAAGCAAATATGAATTCATTGAAAATTAATTGATTTATTGCGATTTTCTGTTTGTGTGTACATCTTAGCAAAAAACTTTTCGAATGAAAGTTGTGCAACTCATAGAGTTTCATCAAACGACGAAGAGTTTGCCAATATTGGTATGGAAAAGGAAGATTGAGTTTTAGCAACCACCATGTCGAACTTCCCAACCGATTGGGGTGTATTGGGGTACACATAATCAAATGCTGAATTTGAAGGGCAATAATCCTTCTCCATCTATTACTTTGTGAAACCATTCAATCATATGAACATTGGTCGAACATACTGTTTTATTTATTTCATTATTGTCTTGCCAAATGGCTCCCTATTACATTCCCGCCATATTTTCAATAAAAATAATGATACACTACTGTTTTAATCTATCAAAATTGTCTCTCTAAATGGTCTCAACTTGCTTTCGTCCAAGGTTTCATAAAAATAGAAGGTAATTTGTGTCCTCATGCAATTTCTTTTCATCAATTCATCAGTTTGTGTAATAAGAGCATTTAGGTAGATTTCGATTTTTTTTAATAGTTTTTAATAACAACTTTTGAAACAAAAATATCAAAATTCAATCAATTGTCCAAAATATCCACGTCCTGCAAGTAAGCACACTTCAGCCTTCCTCATTGACTCGCGTACCCTTTGGAAAATCCCGGGTATTCCTTATAGCTTCACCACAGGAAATTATTACGCGGTTTCGCAATTCTTCTCCTGCTTGAATTGGTTAACTGTAAACGAAGGTATTGAAATGTTCCCATAGAAAATAATCCAGATTGTTCAGGTCTGGGGATCTGGCTAGACATGAGTCTGTTCCCCCACGACGTATTCATTGATTATTGGAGTTTTGGTTTGAATATTCACGTGCCAGAGCACTGAAATGAGCGGGTGTATCGTATTGTATAAACCCCATGCAATTTCGCATTAAAATAGGAATATCTTTCAAGATCATTGGAAAATCATGACCATTTAATCTTCGTGGTAGGAAAAAGGTCCAATTAAGTAATTACCAATAATTTCAGCCCATACATTCGATGAGAACTCTTCCTGGTAATGAGATTTCAGTATTGCATGCGGATTTTACTCGACCAAAAAATTATTATCATGAAAACTTCTGATACTGCTTTTAGTAAAACTAGCTTCGTCCGTGAATAAAATTTCCGTGTCAAATGAAGGATTTTGGGAAACTCCTTGAGAAACTACCGGCAGGAATTTACGTAATGGAGAGTCTCCAGGAAGTAGAACATGAATGCGTTGAATCTGATAGGGATATGATAAATCATCATGAAGAATTCTCCATACTAGAATATGGGCGATATTTAAATTATTGGCAACTTTCTTTGTATTTATTTCGGGATTTTCCTCAACTGAATTTTGAAGTTAAAAGTTTTTGTAGTCCGAGATGCTCCTTTTGAATGATTATTTTGCTCCAGACTGCCTGTTTCAAGTAACTTTCTGTGAGTTCTTGAAATCGAGCATCAGTAACCATTCTATTCGGGAAGCGCTCCTTAGAGTTGCCTATGCGTTCCTGTGAGCGAGCCCATACAAGTAATGCATGTCTGCTTATTCGGTATTTGTGCAATTTTACCATGTTTTTCTTAATAAACAAGTTTTTATAACTCTCATAAGTGTCAAAATTATGATACAACGAAATGTGTTCTCAGCATACTAGATGTTTCTAGCCTACAAGATAATGTTACTCTTCAAGCGGTGATTTCGCATAGGGACAAGCAAATGAATGCATTCCATTTTCCTGATCCAAAACCATCCGACGGATGAAAAAGAGTCAGCAGATAATTTTTATGAGAAAATACAGGACAATCATGAGAATAATATTTATTTAAATATTGATTGATTATTTTGGTTGAAAATATTGCGGGGCATATTAACAGCGACGCTACTGATAAAAATTAGAAATACTTCTTTCTTAAAAAAAAAAAAAAAATTTTTTGTTGAATTTCAACACCCTGTATCACAGAAATAAAGCGGTTGTTCATAAATATTTTTTGATTATATATATATATATATATATATATATATATATATATATATATATATATATAAATATATATATATATATATATATATATATATATATATAAATATATACTTTCGAACTGATGATAGTTTTGGGTTCTGGGGACCATTTTCGGAAAAGATTTATTAAAATTAAGGTGATATTTCTATTAAATATACTTAAAATAGTAGTGATGGTGATATAAACATTAACGATATCCGCATAACAAACAATACAGCTCACCACTGGGGAGCTACCAAACATTCGCGACATGAAAATAAACTTACACTCTGGTAAATTATATACTCAATACAGAAGCCCGAAACCGATCAAAACTCAATAATACAAAGGAACTTTTTGACATCCCTATTGGGAATCTTATGCCCCAACATGGTTGCGAATGTTAATTGGAAAGGTGATGAAGAGATCAAGAACATTAGAAAAACTTGGTGGTCCTGTCACATTAACTATGACGCGGCATCGTGGTGCAAAACTTTATTCCTCGCAGTTCGGAGGGATGTGGGAAAGTGGTATCAAATCTGTGAAAATTCATATTCATCGTGTTGTTGGGCAGCAGTTGCCCACCTAAAAAGGGTTTTATACATATTTGACTTTAATAGAAGCTATACTGAATTTGCGCCCTATCAGTGCCTTTAATAATGATATTGAAGACATTAACGCGTTAACCCTGAATCATTTTCCCACGCTCGAACCGGTTGTCTCACTTCCCTCACCAGATTCCACTCTTTTCAATATGAATTGATTATCGAGGTCCCAGATGATCTAGAAAATCCAACAAAATATCTGGAAACGTTGGCATGATTAGTACTTGCACACCCTTCGGCAGCGGAGTGAATGACTGGATTCCAACCTCCCCACGAAGTTGTATCGGCTCAGGAAGTTCTAGTGAGTAGTTGATGCAATTAATTTCTCAGATTTTCCGGTTTTGATTGATTTTCTGAATGGAAGAAATTCAGAGTCAAATTTATATCACTTTGAAACCACTGATGAGCATTCGATATTGAAACACTCTGGACACAAAGGCTAAGAATGAAATGACCTTCTGGTGAAAGAAGGCACTATGAAGGAATTCATAGGACCAGAACCATTTTTCAGGATATCAGAAAGCATAACCAAAGATGTGTTCTCAGACTGGACCGACCGGGAAAACGCGAGTACTGGTATGGAACAATGGGAGTCCACTCGACGGCATTCATACCAAACCCTTAAAAAAAACAGCAGTCATGTTGAAACAGAATAGGAGGAACCAGAAGATTGGAAGAGGGCTACTGACAGGTCACTGTATACTGCGAAAGCATTTCCAAAAAACTGGACTTGCGGAGAGCGAAGAGTGTCGCTTCTGCTTAGGCGAGGAAGAAACAGCAGAGCACTGATTGTGCAGATACAAGATTCTACCTTATAAATTACAAGCAGCTAGAGCCCAAAGACCTGGAAAACGTATCCCCGAGCGTCATCATCGCATTCGTCAGGAGCGCTGGACTTGAAGGTGAACTCTAGTTGAATTGGCATCGAGCCACAACAAATCTGAGAAGGACGCAGTGGAAGGGACGGTTATGGCACCGCTCAAAAAAACCTAACCTGACCTATTATTATATTTGAAAAATATGGAAAAACCATTTCTAAAACTCCATTATATAATTGCGGAACACAATTGACAAATTCATGTACTCCATTATATATACGGTCTGAAATTTGCCCTATGATTTGCTTCCTGTTGGCATATATTCATTGTCATGCAATCTGAGGAATAGAGGAATGATATACTTTGAGGAAAATACACAATATATTGATTTTGGATTCTGATGATATACCGTTGTGATGAAAATGCAGATCTGATGAAGTACAGTGATGAAACTTTACTCCGATAACATTTTACAGTTTTTAACCTCTACTCAATGAATTTGTACCCTTGACGAATTGCATATTGATGAAGTTTGACCCCAATTTATACGGTGGGACAGTTCATGAACTGCCAAAAATGAGGTGAGGATAACTCCTTATTTTAAAATTTTATGGAAATGTATGTATTCAAACCGATGGTTGTTAATTAATGCTTCAACTCTTTTCAATTCTACATCAGATATTCAGTATCCAAGATATATTTTAAGTTTTACAATTGAAGACAGAAATGTGATCAAGGCTTCACTGTAAAATTTGCACATGGCACATGCAACCCCTTCTCTTCTGACATAAAGCATGCTAATACGATGATGAACATGATCAAATTGGGGCAAGGCCGACTTGTCAGGTTGGTGGAAATGTATCGATTTCTGTAGTCGAACAAAGATGACCGTGGTTAGTGCTTGGATGGGTCACCAGCCTGCCGGGAAAAACTCGCGTTGGGAGCCCGCACAACTGAGGCGTAGTATCATATTATAGCTTGCAGGCGCTGTATTGATGGGTACGAGATATAGCAAGTTTTTTCGTTTTTCATTGAATATTACTCAACAGAAATTCATTTACAGGGTGAGAAAATTACAGGTACAAACAAATTCAAGGTCAGTATTAACAAAAAAAGAGACAATAAAAATATCAATTAATGTCAATATCTGAATTTTTTCAATGAAGCAATGGTGCAAGAAAATATATCACACCTGTTATTGATATAATTGTGATTGTTGCCAATTCTGAATAAGGGTGAGTTTTTTGTACATTTATTCTGGGGGTTTCGGGGTAAAAAAGATTGTTATGTCTCGCATTGACCCTGGGGATATGAAAATTGGCCATACTTGAATCATTATTACCGTCTATTTCGCCATGGATCACCTTATAGAAAAAAAATCAAAACCGATATATTCCTCCCATTTGAGAAGTAAAGTTATATCTCTCTAATAATGCAGTATTAGATATTCCAATAGCAGGGTGGGTACTATTTCCCTTGAAGGAGGGATATTTCATCTATATAGGTTCAAGGCTATTCATATAAACATTTTGATATGGACAACAGATGACAGATGCAAACTCTGTTTCAGATTGGATATGAGAATTGTACAACAGGAGCAGTGTATTCGCATTTGTGAAGTCACGAGTACCTATTTCTCACAATAAGACCCAGGGCCCTAGAGCATTCATCCGTGATTTCATTTATATGAGTTGAAAAAATCATTCATGATCGGTGACACCAGGGTCACGTACAGAATTGGATTTACGAAGCAAATAATTGCCAATTGAGTGATTTTTAGTGATGCTATTCTGTTTTCGTTATTTACTCTAAGACATTCAGTAAAGTGCCACAATCATTCATGTAGTTTATTTCTTGTATAATTTCAAATCATAAACATTCAATGAACAATTGACTCCTTCAATTGAGTTATTTATGAATAGATTGGGCAGAAGCGGTCCCAAAACAGAACCTTGGGAAACGCCTCTACATAGAGGGAGCCGTTTTTCGGAAATATCGGTCCTTAGTTCAAGGAAGTTGAGCCCGTTACAGATCCTCACCTCTGTTCAGAAACACCAGATGAATCAGTAAAATTTTCTGTTGAGGCGTAGGTGAATTGGTAATAGTGGCAGAAATATGCCAACGTTACAAAATAAAAGTAAGAAAAACATTTTCAAATTTTTGTCACGTACATTCGATGCCACTGAAACGATCTATTGGAAAATATAATTCACTTGAATTCATGAGGATAAGGAGAATATTCATTTCAATGAATGTGAAGATAAAATAAATGAAAGCAATCATTCTTCTAGAAGAAAATCCATTTCGTTAGGAGAATTTGAGGGTGACAATATGTTATCTTCCATACAATTTCAGTTTATATTCAGCTGAGTCGTGAATTCTTTTCTTCTCTCTGCAAAGGTATTTTCAAGTATTGTCACACCCTCTTGTGCTAGGCCCCGTAAATCACCCGTGAAATTCGTTCCGAATTCAAAGAGTCCTTTTATGTGCAAACTAATTCAACGGAGGTTGCCAATTTGTATTGAAAGTTTATTCTTCAGACAGAATATTTCAAGTGGAAATGAACTCATTTGAATTCCACAGTTTGTTTGGGGATCTTGAGAATAGTGAGAATTATATAACTTTTCAATTAAAAACTGATTCACTGCGTATATAATAGACTCTATTTTACGAGAATAACAACTTAGATCGCAAGCAAATCAGTGTTTACTAAAAAAAAATATTGAAATCATATTTGAAGACAAGCTTTCCTACAAATGCACTAAAGAGGAAAAAATAATGTCTTTAATTGTTTGACCTAGGTTATTCTGTGATCAGCATATTCAAAATTTTGCCGCGCAAAAATACCTATTGTATAGTCGCGGCAAGCTTTTGATTCTGCTACTCACAGAATAACCTAGGTCAAACAATTAAAGACATTATTTTTTCCTTCCACTGCATTCGTATGAATGCTTGTCTTAATTTTTTCATCATTTTCATCCATTTCTTTTCAGTCAATGAAATTCGTCATCTCATTGAATTCTGACAGAAAAAGATAATCTCCGACCCCAAAAAACCCACATAGCAATGGAATTGTGCCATAATCGTTTTCCATATAATTATGTGCTTGTCCGGCATGTTTCCTTTATTTGCCATAGATAAGCAGCATATCAATTTGATGCTCTTGTGTATAAACCATAGCTTATAATGGGAAACCAACAATGAAACTGAACACCAAAAGATGACGAAAGGAAACTTTTCATACTCGATAATGGGAATACAAAATCAAACTTATCGAGAACAAGTATAACAAACTATTTCAATGTTTCTAATAGTAATCAATTACCAATTGTCTCTAAAATGTGTTTCCAAAACCCACTTATATCATAATCCGATTGTGATAAAACTTTGGTGGGCTGTTGTGGACACCCCCGCGAATGTTTACATTGTAAGATAGTGTGGGACTCACCCATTGAGTTCAAGGATCTCTAAGCCCCCTTTGCCTCCGGGTTACCCACCAAAAACTTTACCCAGTTGGCTCGTCTGGTCAAAACCTCCGACGACACTTGGGCCTGGTGGCCAATTGTATCTTACCTGCACCAATTCCAGTAATTTCGTGCCCTGCACAAGTTTGAACGGGTCATTTACTGGATGTGTGCTATATAGTCTCGGTTGACAGAATATTGACTATCTTGAACGATCCAAAGCCCCGCAGTTGCACAGTATATGTGACATGTTTCAAGTTCCTTGCCGCATAATCTGCATGTTAGGTCACCGTTGAACAGTCCCATTTCATTGAGGTTCGTGCCATACGTTTCGGTCCTTCGAGGGTCTGTCCTGGACCTGGTTCGTTTTCCGATCCTCTTCTAGCGAGTTTGTCGGCTTTTTAATCCCCTGCAAATCCCTGATGTCCTTGACGTGGTTTTGTTCCGCTAGAATTGTTAGTTCCTTTTTGCAGGTCCATCACAGTTGGGATGTCACTTTCTGGCTACTTATAGCTTTCAGTACTGCCTGGCTGTCAGAGAGAATGTGGATCTGTTCCTCTACTATTGCTCTCCTATCGTTTTTCCTCAAGCATTGAATAATTGCGTGGATTTCTGCTTAGAATACAGAGGTGTGAGTACCCAGTGAGTAGCTTAATTCGGTCCTTGAATTTCTAGAATACAATCCTGCTCCCGCACCATTCTCTATCTTTGATCCGACTGGTGTAGAATGATGTTGAGTTCTGTGTTGTTCCATACAGTTCTATCTGGTATTGCTACACTGTATGGCTTGTCAAAAGAGAATCGTTCCACAATGTGATCTGATCTCAGGTCTATACGTCTCTGGTTACAATGCTTACGATTCTCATGTGTCCTGTCCCAACGTTCACGTAGTCCAGTGTGTTTCTCAGTTTGAAGGCACCTAGCCTTGCCTCTCCTTGTATCATCAGGTGAAGGAAAAGCAGTTCAAGCAGTGTCTCCGTAGCTGAAGTGAGCGTTGATTTCATTGCCCCTATAATGCCCACGCAGGAAGTATTTTTACCTTGCCTAGTTTGATTTTAGCGCTCCTTTGTTGTATCTTCGGCCACCATACCGGGAAGAAGTGCGTTATGGCCAGTATTACCGCCATGTTGTACAACCAGCTTATCATTTCTTCCTAAAAGAGAGTCTTGCCACAATCAATGTGGTCTCTGTTTTTCTGGTCACTTTCATCAGATGCTGGTTCCAGGTCAATTTCGAATCCAATATCACCCCGAGATATATAACCTCTCCCATTCTCTGCATAGTTTCACCCCAAATTTTCAAGAGTCCTTGACCCTCTAGTTTTTGTCTTCGAGTGAATCTCACTCTGGTGGCTTTTTGAGGGTTGATGTTCAATTCTTCGAAGTCTGTCCATTCGGTTACCAAGTAAGGTGCCTCTTGCATACGATCCCCAATCGTGGTTTTGAATTTCCCCTGTTTTAGGATGACTATATCATCAGCGTACCCACGGATTTCATGACCCTTTTCTTTCAGAGACCCCAGTACTCTGCCATGACCTGATTTCACAGGACTGGAGAGAGAACCTTTCCCCTGCAGGCATCCTCTGGCCGCCCATGTCACTACAGTCTCCTCCATTAGGGTTGTGTGTATCATCCTGTTTCTTAGCATTGAATCTATCCAGGCCACGCAGGGTTTCTTGATCCCCCTCCGTCTAAGAGACCTGATGATTGAGTCTGTAGGAGGTCTTTTTGAGGGCTCTTTCTTTGTCTAGAAGGACCGCTATTAAAACCTCTTTGTGTTTTAGCGTATTCTCCAGTCTCTCTACTAGTTTGTGGAGTGCTGTTTCCATTGAGCAGCCCGCCCTGTAAGCATATTGTCCTCGGTGCAGTGAGCTTGCTACCAGTGCACCGTCCCTTATATGCCTATCCACCAGCTTTCCCAAAGTCTCCAATCCAAAGAACATGATACTTATAGATCTAAGGGACTTCGCCGTTTCCTGTTCAGTTTTTCCAGGTTTTGGTATGAAGATTACCCTTATTCTCTTCCATGGCTGTGGATGTAGTTATTCATTAAGGTGTTATGGAAAACACAACCTTCAATGCTCTTTCATTTGAAATTATAAACAAGAGGCGTAGTGTGATAAGCATTTATACTGACCTATACTTCGATGTTAATTTAAAAAAATCACATTTCATTTGGAAAGAATTACTAGAAGGAATCCTGATTGGCGATAAATCGAAATTTTTGCATATTTCATCAAAAACTAATAGAGGTATTTCGTTTATTTGCTATTTCATTAGGTTGCTTGACGAAAGTTTTATCGATCTCGACACAGTGCCGCCATAATGATTTTAGAAAAAATGTCTCCTGCGCCATTTTATGAACAAATGTCTACTTGTGATATGTCACTGAAAAAAGATTTTTCTGCTTATAGAATGGCGTGAAAATATCTACCAGGTTCCATTCAAAATTATCGACTTAGGTCTATTGGCGTGAAAATGTCTACTGGGTTCTTTTTAAAATTATCGACTTAGGCCTATTTCCGGAAAACTGGAAGTGATTTCTATTGTTTTTCTATGAATAATATGGGTTCCAAGGTACTTTATCTTCGATCCAAATTTCAAAAGTCAAACTTCAAAAACAACTGAATGGTGCTCTGGCAAATGATTTCATTGTCACCGTTATTTCGATTTATCTCGTGTGCTCATTATTATGACACCTGCAGCTGTGAATATACTACTACACTGCAGTTATTTGGGGCTTTCAACGCGAGTCTTCCCTGATAGGTGGTCACCCATCCAAGTACTGACCACACTCAGCCGTGCCTAACTTCAGATATCGATAAGACTCTTCAACCTGATCAGCCGGCCAGTTTCCGATGTTTACATTACAAACAGTGAATTGAAGATTACATCACATTTATTTATTATGTTTGAAATATGTTCTATTCCTCACGAAAGCATTTACACTACATACAGTGAATCAAAGTGATTTAGGTAAAATCACTTTTTTTCCCAATTACTTGCTCGATTTTTTTTCTACTCCAATTGTTCTACAGATGGTGATTTCTATTTCAGTGCCAAATCTTTCATCTACTTGCAATTCCATACACCTTGGAAGCCAAAAGCATCCCAAATATCTATTATGCTAATAAATATGATGACGGATTACAACTTTTGAATTATTTTTCCAACTTCCTTTGTATTCCATTTCATGTCTCCATCCCGTATAGTTCTCCCTGCCGTTTAGTTTTCATCAATCTATCTTTTCACCAGATCAGTCGAATTTTTTATTTTTTCATTCTTCCATTGTCAGAACTGCACTATTTCATAAGGATTTGTGCCATTTTTTGCCTTGTTTTGGATGGTATTCAAAATGTCCACTCATACCTTCCAGAGTAATCGCTTATAATTTTTTTTATGAATATTTCGATAACTGTCAGTGTCTCCTGGTTCATATCGCCACTTTTCATCATGTATTTCTCATTTTCTCTGAATCTTGAATATTCAGATTGAAGTATAATATTTGCAGGTATACTTCCGAAAAGTTATGTCCGTTCCGAATATCATGAAAAACCTCTGCAATCCTGCTAACCGATTCCCTAAATTTCCTGATGTCAGATGGTGAGTAAGTTAAGAGTTTATTTCCTTCTGAATATATTCTGAAATATTTGACAGCCTCTATCAACAGCTCAACACAATTTTCTAGTAACAAATAGTTTTTGTGGAATTTATATCAAAAATTCGTTATAATATAACTTTTTTCATCCTGAAGGTTATATAATGTCGCATCACAAATATAATGACAAGCGTCGGTGGATACAGCTTAGTCTCGGAATTGGAATTCTGAAGAAAGATTGAGGTCTGATTGGATCTTTCAATGCTATCGCATTCAACTAATCATATGAATGGTTTATTCTAACTATTCGGTTGATCCATTGAACGCGCATATGTCGTAGGTGGATATCACATTTCAACTCAACAGTTCACTAGGTTTTTCTTGCATGATGCAATTGATATAATCTTTTGAATCAATTTTGAAAAAAATAACTTTGTGGGACCAAGTTTTATTATTCTTTTTTTTTTGTGACAAGGAAACCAGAGTACAATATTGATTTTACTGTAGTTGGCACAAAGTTAGAATGCGACAGCTCAGTGGTAGTAATTAATCAAAGCGCAAGGGGATTCGCTAATATCTCTGTTTTCTTTTTGATCCAATTCCGTTAATTAGATGAGAATTTATTTTTTCAACCCTCTTTGGAACCGAAAGGGACTATAAATGATGATACATTCATATCAGAATAATTCACTAGAAGAGGGGAAACTTCCAATTTATGTTCTATTCCAACTCATATATGGAATTGAACTTTGTATACTGCTAATAGTTAGTTTTTGGACCATTTGATTCCATAAACCAACGATTCTACATTTATTTGATCCAGTATCAGGAAGAGCTACACTTTGATCATATTCAATTAATCTGTTTACGAATAATATATTCGAATTGATAATTATGGAAGAAATAATCTAATTAAACAAATAATCAAATAATCACAATAATGAGAACCACTGCTATTTCTTAAAATCTTTCAATAACTGAAGAATTCTCCGTAGTCAATTTTAACTTCTCAACTCACTGGATGGAATATGACAAACCTAAAACTATCAGTACTATACTCGCATAGGTTTTCTTTGGGTCGAAGGAGTTATATTTTTTTATAATGATTTTCTTATTTTTCAATATTTTTTACTGGTTTCATTATCAAAGGCCCGTAAAGAACTTGTTTTTCATTGAAGTCAGATATTCAAGTCAGTCTATTGGTGATAAGTGTTATTTTCTGACATTTCCAAACAATGTCCAAAACCAAATATGCATTTCTGAAGTGAAACATCTTTGAGCACGATGAGAGTGAAATTTTAAATTCAAATTTGAAATTTTAAGAGCGTGTTCCCATAATAGCTAACCGATAGAAAAGGTTTTGTTTGAAAGTACGGTTAGGTTTGAAGTTAGAGATATGGAAATTGGTGGTTAGATTCTCCTTTTCAAATAAATTAACTTGTATTTCAGGGTTTTTCAAAATTCAACCCTAAGGGGGGATGAGGGTCAGAAGTTTGGGTAGGAATACCATTAGTTTTCAAGTTAGGGTCATGAAAGTTGGTGTTCCAGCTGTTACAAATAAATAAATAATGTATTACCTCTTTTGGAAATGACGTCCCTAGAGGGGTGAAAAGGGGTTAATTGTATGGAAAAATCTTATTCCATGGTGATATTTGCTCAAAACCTGGTACACAAACGTCTTGTTGCAAATTGAGGAATGTAAAATACAAAACGTTTTATTATCTTTTCCTAAGGGGGTGCAATAGAGTGGTGAAGTTTTTATGGAGAAAACGCAATGCTTTGGCGGAATAACCTGAAACTCGGTAATATTCCTTAAAACAAATAACTTGAAAACATAATACCAGAAACGTCGTTTACAAAAAAGTACTAGATATTTTTCGGCGAGTTTCAAAATTGTTCAGATACTGTCATTTAGGTTTCATGTGTTTTTTGTAATGTTACCGTGGTGCCATATTTATCAGCATAGTATTTTTCGAATTTTTTGCATCGAATAAAAATGCATGTAAAAAAGTAGATATGAATGTAATTCATATGCTAAATAAAGTTATCCGAACATCTGTAGAAACAATGAAACGAATAATCACAGCAGCAGCTTCCCAAAAGCTCCCGAACAATAAACTGACCTGGAAGAAAACGCGGTGTATCCAATTTCACGCTCAGTAAAAGGTTCAAAGGTTTCAGTCTCAAACAAGGCGCCAGGTCATCTTCGTGTAAGTCTCCATGACATCCCGTATATTTAGCCACACTCCTTTTCACTGATAAGGGATCCTTTTGTAGCGCCCAAGGGCTGAGGCTGGATCCACTCAACAGGATCACGCGATGAAGAAGTTCTGAAACACAATTTTCATATTATGTGTCACATAAATGTTCATTAATCATTCAACAGGAGCCAAACACTGGAAAGTTCATTATTTGACAGACAATCACATCAACCTTCCATTTACAAGGACACAATCTCCATTTGAATATATATATATATATATATATATATATATATATATATATGAACAGTGAGGAATAACGGGGATCTTCAGTCAGCATAAGTGTTGAACTATGAAAAACTCTTTAATACGTTGGACCGAGCTTTCGTTTCAATTTTGAAACTTCTTCAGGGTCCTTAAATATGTAAATTACATTATTGAGAAAAAAAAATACTTAAAATGAAGGAAGTACTTACAGTAATCTGAGTGGTTGATTAATGAACATTAACTTTATAAAAAAACTTAAAATATGTGAATATTTGTCGGAATGGTGTTATATCTTTGACGTTTCGAGTGACATTGAAGGATTTGAAATGACAACCTATGATTAATCGTCAGAAAAATATAAAATATGTAGTGGGTGTGTTAATTCTTCTATTATATTCTTTGAGAATCATCAGTTTCAAGCCATTTGTGAAAGATAACTGTAGATTTTGCTATATATATATATATATATATATATATATAAACGTATCTGACATTTCTGATAGCATAAAGGGCAGATATATATGGTTCAAAAGACGTAACCAGGCTAGTATTACATCTGGGGAAGTTTGGTTGTTCAACCCACGTAGGAAGAAAGGACTGTACGGAAGGACTGTACGAGATGAGGAATAGAACCTAACGCAGCCCTAAGACTGAAATGGAAGTCCTTCATTTGGAAAGACCGAAGACCTTTCATGGTGAAACGATGGCTTTTGATCGGGACGATCAAACTCAGAGGGAGGCACTGCAGCCAGTGAAAGATAATTCTCAGAGGTAGCTCCAAGCTTCAGGAGAATTAAATTCCATCTTCAGGGATACTACAATTCTATGAAGGGTGAACGTGTGAGCTATAATAATGGAATATTACTTACAGCTTCGTTCAGGAAGATTACTTCAATGCCTTGCATGGCTGGCAGATCTAGACTAGAATCAATTTCTGACAGACGTTTAACAAGAGAGGTGGCAGTTGTCATTTAGTTGATACCAATCGTGTCATTGTTGCCATGGTTATGTATATATATATATATATATATATATATATATATATATATATATATATACTCAGAACGCACTAGGAGTACGACTATTGGTATCGTGGGTTGGCGTATGCTGACATCTGTCGGTGACTTATTGATGTGCATGAAATTTCGTGTCGTCAAAATTCCACGATACTAGGTCTAAGCTTCACCGCACAGATTATAGGTGTCGCTATCTATAATTTGATGGGCCATAGCTGTTAACGGCGGTCAGATGTCGGCAGCGGCACACCGATGTCGACTAATAATTGGCATGATATCAGTTTTGCCGCTTTGGCTGAACATACGCAAATTCATTATGGATGTTTTAAGTTTAGCCAGAAATTGCCCGTTAAAGATTTGCGATAATCGCGCCGATGTCGTTTTGACACAGTATGTGCTGTGCTGTAATGAAAATGCAACATTGGCATTACTGAATATCACGTTGGCAGTTGGCTCTACTGCTGATTTCGTGTCAAATCGCAAATCGGGTATTTTGTTTTTTATCTGGTGACTGTGGTTTGATTATTTTTGTGAAAAATAGCCGAATTTTTTTCAGATTTGTGTGTGGTCATTTAATCTATTCGGTGAACAGGGGACTTTTTAACTTTAGAGCAAGCAGATATGTCCGAAAATACAGAAAAGTAAGTATACCTACATCATTTGCTAAATGTTTATATATCATCATACCATCACAATGTTTCCTCTAGAAAACTCGTGCTTATCACAAAGAGCACTCGTCAAAAACAGCGCCTTGTGAAAAATGCTGTTGAGGATATAGTTTCCACTGTAGAGGTTGAGGTTATGATAGACGACATTTCTCGTAGAAATCTTGATGTTGATAGTCAGCCCGGACCCAGTAAAGCAAAACATATGAAAATTGATATTGCTGATAACTTCATGGACACTAATTCTGTTGTTGAAGATCCAGATGATTGAATGATGATTTATCAGACAAAACCAAGTTTGCTGAAATGGTGTTATATTGTTAATATTTTGTCTAATGCATTCATTTTACATTCACCTTGTATATTATGAAAGGATTGTCAAGTAGACATTAAATAAAGAATAGTTCGAAAAACGTCACCCATTTTTAGTTAGCGAATTTTCTCCTTAAAAGAAACTGAACCAGCCCCAAAGACTCTCTGGAAGACATTCAGAAGTCAATACTGAAATTAACATTGGTCCTTCGATCCTGAATAGAGAAAAGTGTGAAAAATTGAGTCAACAAAAATGAGTGACATCGAGAAGATGTCAGAAAATATCCCGAAAGAAAACGTCCCACGTCGAAGCAGCAGAATTCGAACTACGACATGTGATTCGTCAAGACAACGCCCAGAAAAAGACAACATGGAGAGTGCGAACATTCGGTCAACAATGAAACTACCGCTGATGCCCAGAAAACCCAAGAGGTCAGAAAAGGAGATATTGAAGATACTATTTCAAATATAACAGAACATTCTAAAAAACAACGCGGATCAAGACTATCGAGTTCTAGTAGGAAAAGTATTGCCGAAAGAAAGAAGCTAGAGATAGAGTTCGAAGCTGAAAGACAAATAGCAGAAATCAAAGAAAATTTGATAAAGAAAAAACTAGAGCTAGATAAAATGAAGATTATGGAAGAAACTGATTATTTTGGATACAAATCTGAGAAAACTTCTTCATTTGGTGATAGTTCTATAAAAGAATCCGATAAAAATGCAATGATAAAGGACTGGCTAACAGATTTTCCATTGGAATTTGAAAAATCCAGAAAGATATCTGAAGATGGACCTGAACAAAATATAAAAGAAGCACCGAAAAATGACGATAATTGTGGCTATACATCACTGATCAGACGACAAACTCTCGATAGAAATTTACCTTCCTTTGATGGAAATCCTTCCGAATGGCTTGTATTCATCAACGAATTTCAGGAAACGACACAAATGTGTGGTTATTCGGATAGTGCAAATCTTCTCAGACTAAGAAAATGTTTGAAAGGTGAGGCAAGAGAATCGGTGGAAATGTTATTGATATCGCACAAAAATGTTGCAGAAATTTTGGAGACACTCACGCATCTATACGGGAGACCTGAGTTCATTATCAGATATCTCATCGATCAGGTTCGATCTACACCCACTCCTAGAGACAATAAACCTGAGACAGTTGTGAAATACTCCACATCTCTGAATAACTTAGTTGCTGCTGTGAAACACCTTGATAACGATGTCTACATCAAAAACCCAATTCTCCTAGAAGAATTTGTATCCAATCTAACGGTGAATTTGAGCAATGGTCAATGCAGGCTATTAAACTTCCTCAAGTGACCCTTTTGGAGTTTTCAAACTGGTTGAAAGATATAGGAAGAGCAGCTAGTCTTCTTTATAATCCAACAGTGGAACCGGACAGATTTCTGTCAAGAAAATCTGAAATAGTTTTGACATCTGATGACAAAAGAGGATTGTCAAAATCCTAGAAATGTGTGGTGTGTTCCGAAACGAAACATAATTTGGGAGATTGTCCCTCCTTCGGAAACATGACAGTGGATGACAGATGGAAAATCGTCACTCAAAACAAATTGTGTATATCATGTCTCAAACCAAAGCACCGCATGAATGATTGTTTCATGAAGAAAATATGCTCAGTGAATGGTTGCATGTTGAAACACCATAATTTACTTCACAATACCAATTTCAGAACAGTTACTGAAAATACTCAACAAGAATCTGTTCACATTCACAGAATCAGTTCTGATGATATTGTGTTGCGAACTGTGCCTGTTATCATAGAAGGTCCAAGAGGAAAAGCTTTTATTAATGCCTTATTAGACGAGGGTTCGACGGTTACACTGCTTGATGAAAAGATTGCTGATGAAATTGGAGCAGAAGGTGGAATCACTCCTCTGACAATGCAGTGGACAAACAATCAGATTCACAAAGACGAGTATTCACGACTTATTGATCTGACAATTAGAGGAGATTTCAGTGATTCGAAAATATTCTCAGTAGATGGTGTACGCACTGTTGAAAATCTTAATCGACCGAGACAATCTCTTGATATGGAGAATATCATTCAAATTTGCCCCAATCTTCAAAATATTCCTGTGAAGTCCTTCAAAGATATACAACCAAAATTACTGATAGGTTCAGACAATTACGACTTGATAATGCCGAGGAAATATATAGAACCTAAAAGATGTGGACCCAGAGCCACATTGACTAAATTGGGTTGGGTGATTAATGGACAAATAATTGGAGGAAGAATTCAACCAGCATATAATTTTCATATTTGTGAAAATGAGACAGAAAACGATCTACTACATGACATTGTTGAAGAATCATCAAAACTAGATGAGAGTGGACTAACTTCGACAGATATCAAGATTTCTATTTGTGACCAAATATGTTTCGATCGGATGGAGAAAATGACACGACGAATCGGAGATCGCTTCGAGACGAGGCTTTTATGGAAAAATGAGGAGTTGTCGTTTTCGGATAGCAAGGAGATAGCTCACAACCGTTTGCGATGCCAGGAAAGAAAAATGGATAAAGACATAGAATTTGGACGAACATATTGTCAGAAAATTGAAGAACACCTAACAAAAGGGTACCTGAGAAAACTATCCGAAGAAGAGATCACTCTTGAAACAAAGACAGTTTGGTATCTGCCGCACTTCGCAGTGAGAAATGTTAATAAACCAGACAAAATACGTCTAGTTCTGGATGCTGCAGCAAAGTCACACGGATTCAGTTTGAATGACATGTTGTATCCAGGACCAGATCTTCTTTCTTCAGTTTTGGGAATATTATGGACATTTCGACAGAGAAAGATAGCCTTTTGTGGAAATATTCGTAAAATGAAAATTTCAATCGAAAAAACAACTTTCTGGTCAGATTCAAAGATAGTACTTCCATGGGTGAAGACAGATACGAATAAGCTCAAGCAATTTGTTTCCAACAGAATACAAACAATTTTGGAACATTCAAACAGTCATGACTGGAGATGGATTCCTTCTAAGCCCAATTCAGCCGACAGAGCCACAAGGGAGACTATATCCAAATATGAAAAGGACTGGTTTGAGGGTCCAGATTTTCTGAAACAGCCCCCAGAATCTTGGCCACAAGATGATGGAGTTTATGACGCAGACACCCGAGAAAGGAAGAAAGAATTCATTAGTCTGATATCAGTCAAAAACAATTTGCCATTGCCTGATATCATGAGATTTTCTTCTTGGTGTAAACTCGTTAGGTGTACGGCAAAAGTTTTGAAATTCATCAGGAGATGTCAGAAGAGAGATGTTTGTATTGAGGTTTCTGCAGATGAACTGAGAGAAGCTGAGAAATTGTGGTGGAAAGAAGTCCAAAACCATTGTTTTCCAGAAGAACTCAATAGAATAGGACAAAATGATGATTTCAAAGGAAATAAACTAAAAAATGTAAGCACATACTTAGATGGAGAAGATATATTGAGAGTGAGAAGCAGAATAAGTGTAGACATTCCTAATTTCCAGAATAATCCTATCATTTTAGATGGCAAACACAGGTATACATATCTTCTCGCCCAACAATATCACTTGAAATTCAATCATCAAGGAATTTTGACTGTCATCAATGAATTGCGACAATTCTATTGGATTGTTGGGCTGAGAAACCTAGTGAAAAAAGTTTGGCGTGATTGTCAAAGTTGTAAAAATGCAAGATCTTCTCCCAAAGTACCTGTGATGGGAAATTTACCTAATGCCAGAACTATGCCATATTTCCGATCATTCACTTTCTGTGGAATGGATTATTTTGGACCTTATCGAGTCAAAATAGGAAGAAGAAGAGAAAAACGTTACGGGGTGATTTTCACATGCCTGACAGTTCGTGCAGTACATTTAGAAATCGCAAATTCCCTAACGACAGACTCTGCCATAATGGCAATTCAGAGAATGAGTGCCAGAAGAGGTTGCCCAAGTGAAATTTTCAGCGATAACTGATCCAATTTGAGAGGAGCAGATCGAGAATTGAAAGAAGGTTTAGTCGAGTTCAACCAGGATGAATTCGTAAGGAAATTGTCTCTCAATGGGATTACTTGGAAATGGAATCCTCCAGGAGCATCACACATGGGCGGCATCTGGGAAAGGTTAATTAGATCTGTGAAAGTGACTCTTAAAGCGGTTTTGAAAGAACAAGCACCAGCAGAAGAAGTTTTACACACATTATTCTTAGAAGTTGAATACATGGTCAATTGTAGACCTTTAACCGATGTTTCTTTAGATTTCGAAGACGAGGAGGCTTTAACTCCGAATCATTTTTTATTGGGTCTCCAGCCTAACAGAGAACAGACTTTTTTGCAAAGTTTCACATCTGATTCTGAGCATTCGAGGAAACTTTGGAGAATTACTCAGGATTTCAGCAATAAATGTTGGAGAAGGTGGATAAGGGAATATTTACCATTATTACATTCGAGATCAAAATGGCACATTGAGAATAAGCCATTGAGAATGGATGATGTAGTGATCATCGTAGATGAACAAGTACCTAGGAACGTTTGGCTAAAGGGATTTTCAGCAATTTTTCCAGGAAGAGACGGCCGAATACGTGTTGCTGACATCAAAACCAAAAATGGTGTGTTCCGAAGGCCTGTGTCGAAGTTATGCGTTTTGGATGTTAGGAAATCGAATGAGGATGAAAAATAATATTCTTCATCGAGGCGGAGAATGTTATATTGTTGATATTTTGTCTAATGCATTCATTTTACATTCACCTTGTATATTATGAAAGGATTGTCAAGTAGACATTAAATAAAGAAGAGTTCGAAAAACGTCACCCATTTTTAATTAGCGAATTTTCTCCTTAAAAGAAACTGAACCAGCCTCAAAGACTCTCTGGAAGACATTCAGAAGTCAATACTGAAATTAACAAATGGTAAGTCAACTTTTCCATTTCATATTGTTGAAAAAAATATGATGAAGTATACACACACTGAAGTAACATTTCAACTGCATTAAAATTGTGCTAAACTAAGACATCAAAACATGTGTATATCTTCATTTGAAATTATGGGCAGTATAATGATTCAAATCCAACAGCTGCATTGAATCTTCTGATTCACGGCCTATGACTATTATTGCTTTTATTTTAATTTCAGTGTTCTATGCTTCAATACATTGGGGGCAAGGATGATAATGAGACATGCAGAAAAATTCTCTGCAATTCAATTACTAATGAATTGGCAATCCACAAAAATTGGACAGGGCGTAATGAGAAGAATGGTTTCAAAGATCTCAAAAACTTGATCCAATTGATACATGGTAAGTTCTTTTGGCTCTTCTTTTCTCTTTGAATCATGGGCCATATTTCATATTTGAAACATGAATTTCCTTTCAACGAAAATTCATATACTCATTCCAAATTTATATTTGTAGTGTCAGTCAGGAAGAATGTTAAAGGATTGTACAACCATCAAGGCATGGCTGAGAATTGCTGGTGACCGTGAAGGAGGTCGAGCAAAGAGAACTGCTCAAAAATGATAAAATAGTGGACTTTTAAATTGAACAGTACCTGCCCTCCTAAGAATACTTTTGTTTTTATATTTTTATATATATTTTGTGAATGGGATATTTTTTATTTTTCATTATATTTATCCGTTTTACTAATCATGTTTCATTGTTATACCTAAATATATAGCTTATAAAACAGTGTTATCGGTGAATTATCTCAAAATGGAATGGGAAAATAATTTCCTTCATGTTTTTGATATATTAAGTGATAATCTTGTTTTGAAGGCAGTACCGGCTTTAGCACTTTTGGTGCCCTGGGCGAGATTTTTTATCTCTGCTCTCCAACTCACACAAGAAAAAAAAATAAACATTTATTGTTGTACCACTTTTCTGCTTCGTACAAAAAGTCACAATATGCACCTCGCAGGAGCGGACATACATGAAGGAAGCGCATTCGGCCTTAGGCCGGCGCACCTTCATGCCTGGCGCCCTGGACGATAGCCCAACCACACCCTACCATAACGCTGACTTTGTTTGTAGGTACATATTCAATACTAATGCGTACACAAATTCTTAGAAACCTCTGTTGTGCAGGCAAGTGATATACATGTATTGAAATGTGTTTCTTGAAATAAAATAAAATAATTCGAACTAGTGATAAATATTTTTCCAGGCCAGTTTAAAATGCAATATCTGGGATATATGGATGAGTATCTTGGAAACTATTTGAGATACAATAAAAATGGTTGAAATGGAGAAAAAGTTGCCTGTTTAGGTAACTATATAGGAAAAATCTGGCTCAACAGTTTCCTGAATCCTCTACAATTAGTGGCTTCAGAGAGTGAAAACCATGAATTGTTCATATCTAGTCCATGAATCAGTCGATTCTGAATGTTTGGTGAATTTATTGTGCATAAAAATGACCTCTCGTCATTGAAATTTCACTTTTTCCGATTGTTCTTAGGTGCTTATATGGACCATTTTGTTTTCATCGAAACCGTATTTATGCTCATTGCCTTCCAAGATATGCCCTATACTTCCATGTACAGCATTTTGAATTGGACGCCCCTGTATATTTGCATAGATCATTGATGAAACCCCAACAGTGGAATGACGCGGTTGATTAGTAGGATACCCGCCATCGCACCATAATCTGTACCATGCAATATCAGTTCATCTTAACTCTGTCTATCCGCTGAAGGCCCGCTCTGTAATAAAGCGGGTGGTAGTTTGGAGGCCTACTGGTGGCGATCGCGACACGGGCTAGCCGGGCCGACGATGTATCATGATTATGGCCCGCTCATGTTGTCTGTCGGCTGTTTTTAAAGTGCCTCTAGAGGCCCACACATAACATGTTTGCTGGATATATATATATATATATATATATATATATATATATATATATATATATCATAATATGGGTTGAACCAATATAAGAGTCAACCCACGATGTGTTAATAACAAACAGATTGTTCATAACAAATCTTCCCATCATGTCCTCTTACAGCATTTGACTGACAGCAAATGAAGTATTGAAGTAATCTCAAGTGATTATTTGAAAGAACGCTGATTCACAAACTCTGAACTTTTTAGTAACGAATTCGAATAATCGAATACTCCAATTACCATTCCTTAATTTTATTATTGATTCAACAATCTGAGTGGAATACTATAGGGAATTCGCATTCCCTCAAACTTTCCTCAAATTATAGGAAGTTATCAATTGTGCCCATCAATGGAGTTCAGAAAATTAGATCCCTCTCATTTCATCCAGATCAACGGCCAAATTTTGTCTGATATATCAAACAAAATTCTCAGGGAATTAAGTTTCGAAAAAAAATGGACCGTGCTTAGTACTTTGAAAGAGTGGAGTGGCATGTAATCTATCATCGATGAAAGAAAATTGTTTTTCGTGCATAAAATAATTCATTCAATCGTAGCAAAGCGCTTTCGACCGTTAGGTCATCATCAGTGCGTACTCGTCATGATCAATGAAAATTGTATAGGTTTACATAACATACATGTTAAAATGAGTATTCTAGGCCAGGATGACACTAGAGATCCCGGCCTAGAATACTCATTTTAACATGTATGTTATGTAAACCTATACAATTTTCATTGATCATGAGATGTTTTATGGTCTTTTCGGCTTCTTGTACACCTGACGAGTACGCACTGATGATGACTTAACGGTCGAAAGCGCTCTGCTACGATTAAAATAAATTATTTTATGCACGAAATACATTTTTCTTTCATCGATTATATCAATTCGTGCACACAGTCACACTTTTCATTTGTAATCTATCAACCCGCCGAAAGAAAACGCTCGCATCAAATAATCCGAACCCATTGGTGAATCTCCAAGCATCTATCAAGCAAAAATACATACTATCGGAAGATGCGTCCAGTTCAACCTCAACAAGAACTACAGAAACCGCAATTATGTCCGGAGACCAAGCAGCTACCAATGTATTGAGCTCCCATTTCTTGGAGGACCTCAATAAAGGGGGAGCAGAACCTTCTAGTTGTAATATTTACTCTTTATGGCTAAGTCTGAATTTTATCGCTGAATATCGATTTATCCCTTTTTTTTATTTTTTAATTTAATTTAATTTAATTTAATTCAATTTATATAGAGGAAGGTTGAGGAATGTTGAAAAAATGTATTTAGAGTGTATAGTTCCTGATTTTTCAATTATCGAAGCTGAGTTAGGCTAGGCGCTTTCAGCTTTTTGCCATCATCAGAGCCTTTATCTACAAAGTAAGGAGTATCAAAAACAATAATGTAAGTCAATTAAAATACATACTATCGAATTGGGGGTGAGACTCCAACTCTTAAGAAAAACGAAGACATTGTCAACACTAAACTGTTTTTGATTATTAAACAAGTACGTGCCACAGAGATATAATTAATGGGTGAAGTTGGGAGAAGTGAATAACTTAAATGTAGGAGTAAAATTTATTATGACTAATGTGATAGATGAAAAATCAGATAAAAGGACAGATAACTGACAACATAGATGATGACTAGGATTGAAATGAAATTAATCTAATTTTAAAAACGCAAAATAAATAAAAATGTTACTTTATCCTTCAAATTATTTATAATTAATTTCACTCCTTTCGTTAAGTTAGCCATTCCTCCCAACTTCACCCATTAACTTCATCTCAGAAGTCTATGGCACGTACTCGTTTTATATGCAACACCAGTTTTTGTGTTAACAATGTCTTTGTTTTTCTCAAGAAATGGAATCTCACCCCCAATTCGGCAGTATTATTTTATTTGACTTACATTTAATACTACTTACTTAATACTTGCTTAATACTACTTTCTTTGTAGGTAAAGGTTCAGATGATGGCAAATAGCCGAAAGTGGTTATCCTAACTTAGCTTTGATAATTGAGAAATTATACACTCTAAATACATTCATCCAACCTTCCTCAAAACGAGAGTGCATACACCTGCAAGTCTCAATCTCATTTATTTTATATGGTTCTTTTGAAAATGCATATTCAAATATTGTACGAAAAGTCTTTCCGATTCCACCCCGCTAACATTCATCACAAGTTCCTCTTTGTCTATCCAACAATGGGTTTTCCATAGATGGATCATACATATGAATTCATTACACGATATCTGAAATGTTTTTTTTTATATTGCCTTTCATACTTGTCTATCTTCTTTGATAAAGAATATTGTCAAATACCTTTTGCTACAGGAGATACTGCAATGAAATTCACAAGTGCTGCACCCGTTCCGTGTCCCATCAGGGTTATCCTTTGAGGATCTCCTCCGAAAGCTGAGAGGTTTTCCCTCAACCAGTGCAAACCTGCTACAAGATCCATGATGCCAAAATTCCCTTGTGCGCTTCCTTTACTCCCAGTTTTCAGAAAACCTACGAAAATCATATCCACATCAGAATAGTACACCTGAAAAAACTACTAAGAAGTTATGCGGGACACACATTTACAAATAAGAAACTTCTATTCCGTAAAATATTTTTATATCAAATTTAATCTTTCCCTTCCAATGGTGTGAAATGATGTTAAACCAAAAATATATTTTTTGGTATATGCTCCCCAATACGGCTACATTGGAAATCAAAATAAATCCGTAAAATGCTACTTTTACGGACTTTTCCGTAAAGTGTCATGGCAACACTTCATGAACTGAAATTTATTCATTTATGAAACATAACTGAACTTCAAAGGGTGTTTATAAATACTATAGAAACTATGAACCGATAACATTTTGCAGCAGAAAAACTAGGAATTTTGATTTTTTCAGAATAAAATTGTAAACCTAAATATATTTATTGGATGATAACAATGTATATTTCGTTTATTCCAAATGTCACTTACTTTTCAGGATTACCACGAAGTGGGCGACATCTAGCATTCACGTTTCGAATGACCAACTGAAGAAAAATATGATTTTGCTATATACTGAATAAATTTGCAAAATTTTCTTCCTGAATAGTTGTCATGTTTACTTACAAATGCATTATATTCAACTATCTATATCCCTATAATACGTGAGTATAAATAGATCCTGGAAAAAATGAGAGAAAACACAATTTCTCCAGCTTGCTTAAATCTAGAAGAATATGCCATCCAACTGGATATCAGCAGCATTTTGTTGATAATAATTGTTATTGTAGAACAACGCCCAACAATATATCATAATTTCTGTTCCGTAAAAAATCGGTCAGAGATACTTTCCATATATTTTTATATAACCTTCCCAACACCTATAGGTCATATTAGTGGGGTTGGGCGGGAATTTTGAATTACTATCCACTGAATTCCCCATGCATTTCTTATGGATCCTAAAATTACGCGAATCTCTCGCCTGTTTTAAGATGCTTTGGCAAATTTTTTAAGATTTAGTTCTGCTGAAATAGATAGATTCAAAATTTTACAATATAATTGTACATTTTCAAAATAATTGATGAATATAAAATTGGTTGGCAAATTCCATAGAAGTTTGTCTTAGCTTCAATTCGTTATTGATTGGTGGAAGCAAAGTTTGGCGGGAAATCCAATGTTATAAACATGAATGAGACATACAAAGGGGAAGGTTGGGTAAAACAGGATGGTCTGGTTAAACTGGATAGCCTGTTTCAATTCAAAACAAGTAGTACGTTCTATCGGGTATGACCGGAACTGATACTCTTGGTGCCCACCGATGCCCAGCTAGTCATCTACCAACCCTAGATCCACTCTAGACGGCGTAACAGGTGGACGTGTCAAATTGTGAGGTTGAACTAAAATATTTGGCGTGCTTTCAAACGGTGATTTCTCAGTTTACAGGCAAAATTAATTGAAGCTGAGTAGACTTAGAGAATACTGTGTTTTCTACTATAGTTATGCACAATAGGTTATAGGAATTTGCTTTATTTTTTATTAAAATATGGTCACACGTTTTAGCAATCCACAGTTGGGTGAAACCGGACACTATGTGGTTGGGTAAAACGGGAGGTATCCCGTTTCACCCAACTACATCGTCAGGGTCCTTTTCAAGCAAGGATTGCAATGGGAAAGTATAAAAGAAAAACGCAAAGGCAGTCTTGGGATGAGAACAGTATGCTTCAGGATGTTGAGAAGGTACTGTGAGGAAGAATGGGGTATCTTAAGGCTTCTAGAGAATATGAGGTTCCTCGTACAACTATTGAAGCAAAGGTGAAGAAAATTAAACAGGTTGTTCTCAACAGGGAGGATTCAGTAAAAAAAAGAAATAGGACGTCTCAAACCCGTTTTCAGTCTGGCTCAGGAAAATGAATTAGTGGAATATATTGTGTGTATGGAATCATGTCTGTTTGGTTTGACTCTCGATGCATTGAGAAGTTTGGCATTTGAATTATCAGAACGGAACGGCTTATCTAATAGATTCAATAAGGACAAGAAAAAGGCTGGTAAAGCATGACTGTATGCCTTTCTCAATCGGCCTCCGAATTTCAAACTTCGATCTCCTGAGACAACCTCACTCGCTAGGGCAATGGGTTTCAATAGGCATTCCGTAAAAAATAAATCTCGCAGCTTACTGAAATGATGGAGAAACACAAAATACCCCTGAACGTATTCATAATGTCGATGAGACGGGAATTATGACAGTACCAAAAAAATGGTCTAAATATTTATCATTGCGTGGAAAACGACAGGTGGTCTTCGGCTAAACGTGGAGTTTTGGTTACAGTGGAGATCTGCATGGGTGCTGGTGGTGCTTTCATGCCACCATTATCCGTCTCCCCAAGAGCTAGGGCAAAGCCGGAATTGTTGGATGATGCTCCCTGGTAGTACAGCTCATTACCATCCATCAGGGTGGATGCAAACAGGAATATTTTTGAGTTGGTTCGATAAATTCATTGGTTTTTCCAACCCTCCTAAGGAAAATCTCGTTCTTTTGCTTCTAGATGGCCATGCTACCAAGAATATAGAGCTAATCCAAAGGGCTAGGGATAACGGTGTTATGCTATTGTGCTTTCCACCGCCTACAACACATCGCCTACAACCCCTTGGCGTGAGTTTTATGTCACCACCCAGCACATATTACAGTTCAGAGGTCCAAAGATGGATGCAACAACATCCAGGCAGGCCTGTTTCTATTTCTCAAATAGGAAAACTTTTTGGAAATGCTTTCATAAAAGCTGCTAGCGTCCAGACCGCAGTTAGCGGATTAAGAAAAACGGGAGTGCATCCACCGAATCCAGAGATCTTCCCAGACTGGATGTTTGAACCGGCCGAAACTACAAATAGGCCCATTTAAGGTGAAAGGAATGATGACCAGTTACCAGAACATAGAAACTCTCCACCTAGAACACCACCAAAGACACCACTGAGAACACCACCAAGGACACCACCAAGAACTTCACCGACATCACCACTGAGAAAACCCCCAAGCATAACAACGATTCTTACGTAGCAGTTTTATGCAAATTCGACTCCTGCATATTCCCATACTACCCAGAATTTTGTTGTAACGCCACAACAGGTTGTTTCCGTTCCTCATTCTGGAAGAAAATCAAATATCAATGACAGAAGAAGCGGTAAAACTAACTGCAGTGTCAACATCGACACCATATGAAGAGGAACTCGAAAAAGCAATCTATAAAAGACTTACAAAGAAGCCAAAATTAAACTTTGGAGATACTGAAAAAGCAGCTCATATAGTCAAACTGAATCGAAAAAAAGAAAATAAATGACAAAGAGATGACAACTAGAGAAGACATGAAAGCAAAGAACCCAAAGAAAGAACTATCAGAAAAAAAAAAAAGAAAAGAAAAAAGTAAAAAGAAAGAAAGAAAAGTAATGATTCCAGTTCAGAAAATGGAAGCGAAGAAGCGATTTGCATATTTTGCAGCGAACTCTATTCCAATTCTAAGGCAGAAGAAGGTAGGATAAGGTGCCAAAATTGCGAAGGTTGGGCCCATAAAGCTTGTGCGGAAACGGGGTAAGACGAAGACAAAGTTTTTATTTGTTACTTCTATCAGTAACATATTTTAATAAATTTTTCGTTAAGCTTTCTTTTCACAGTGATGGCTGTCATGTCGACAAAAGTAAAATGGTATATTGGCATCACTGGGACAGAAAAGATTTGAAGAGAATTCGTTTGGTTTTATATTGTTAAGAATAATAATAATCATTTTTTCTCATTAACCATGTTGTGTCTCATTTGCTGGGGGCTAAACGTTATGGAACCTATACAAGCTTGAGTATCCCGTTTCATCCAACAAGGTCACTAAAACGGGATACTTGCTACTTTTTTATTTTACATATTTTTTTCTAATGTGACTTCTGTATTTTGCATTAGAAATGGTAATAATCAAAAGCTCATTTATAATTAAAACTGAAGCCAAAAAATAGTCCCCAGCATTGCTTTATTGAATAATGTATGAGACCTAGAACACTAAGTATCCCGTTTTACCCAACTTTTCCCTATATACATAATGATGGAGTGTGCTCTGATGGAGAAGGAAACTTAAAATGATGCATTGTTTTGCGTCTGGCTGCAATCACAGACACTCAAGTGATTGCAATTTCTATTTAATGCTAACAAAAGAAAAAGATTTAAAAATGTGGATAAAATACTTGGCATGGGATGAAACAAATCCATTCAGGAGATTAATTATGACTATTACTGTTTTGAACGTGAATTTCCAGCTGATAAAAAAACCAATAAAAATAGTCGTGTGTGTAGTTGTCACTTCAAAGATTGTTTGAAAGAAAATGGACCTTGATAATTCGTAATCCAGGACCCAAAATACAGATTTCTGAATGTTCAGATGAAAGACTGTTTTCACCCGGTTGTATGCATTTCATATCATCCTGAAAGTATTCATTTATAACAGATAGCTTCGTAATTCCCATTATTTATTGGTATCAACTTAACAAATCGTAGTCAAAAATAATATCATAACCACAGTTTATAGCTAAAGAATCAGTTCGCTCACTTGGCGTCGGCACTTTGATCTTTATGATCCCGTTTGTACACTGCGCAACTCTGATTTTTATCCCTCGCCCATACCACGTGTTACTGTGTTAATAATACTGACATTTTCCGGATACTTCGAACAGCGATAATCGCGTACAGTCTTCTGCGCATCCTGAATTCTTTCCCTGGAGTGGATGTTACCTTGGAACATGCATTTGGGTCAAGTGAGCTAACTGCTTCTTCAGCTATGAACTGTGTCATAACCTCAATCGAACATGTACTGATTGATTGGTTTCGTGCACATTTGACAGATATTCCACATTGGAGGTAAAACAATCTCACTTTTTCGATTTGTTTATGTTGGGGAGTTGAACATTTTCACCGATTTCAAAAAGAATTCAGAAGTTGGATTACATATGTTATTGTTTAATTCGTAGATGATCATGCCTTCATATTGTGCTATTGTGAAGGGCATTTTTTTCCCTTTTTACCGTCCTCGGTGAACATCCTCTGAACAGGTCCATTGTCACAATATTCCACTCTGAGCACAATAAAAACAGTGAAAATTTCGAATAAACCTTTTTCAACAACCTAAATAAAGTGGAAATGTGATGTTTCATCTCCAATGTCGACCATCTGTCAAATGTGTACGAAACCAATTAACGCACAACAGAAATCATCTACGACACACCGAAATCTTTCGAACAACACTGGTTTCAATTTTAATTTGAGGATATATAGAAGTAGATTTTTCATGAGGAATAAACATGAAAACACGCACTGATGATGAAGTCTCCCAATATTCGATGTCTCTATACTAACATTCACTTTTAGCTAGCGTGGTTTCATCTCAATGCTGAACCTCCATGAGACCATGTAAAAAAATTCAAATATGGATCTACCATCAAGAGAGTAACTAACCTCACTAATATGGTTCAGCAGAGAACTCAACAACGAACGCAAATGGACTAGTTGACATATTTGACATTTGACACGTCGGTAATAAAATCTGATTCGATATTTCACACGGCCTTCTGCCGGTGCTACCCACAAATATATTTGCGTATTGATAGCAGAAACAAAATCATAGTTCCTACATGCAATATTTTTTGGAAAGCTTATACTAGTATATTAAAGTATAAGTGGATAAAAAGGGCTTTAAAACACGCGCGATTTTTCGAGCACGACGGCGCAGCCGGAGTGCTCGAAATAGAGCAAGTGTTTTTAAGACCAGTTATCCACGAATACTTTACGTTATTTTTTTTATTGGTGCACTTTGAAATCATATATACTGGTATTATTACTACAAAAAATAGAAATAAGAACTAATAATGCAATAAGGTTGAATTCGTGATGTGACATCAGTATACCTTTCGTTGTCATGGAAATGAGAAAAACATTCATTTGCAATTTGTTACCAAAGATCAATATTTGTTGGCACCAGAGCTCAAAAATGAATGATTCTAATATCGATTTTTTGAATAGTGAGGCAGAATCGCGGTTAATACCGCGAAAATCCAGTGATATATATAAAAAAGAATATGAAAAGTTCATCAAATGGATGGAGGAGCACATATAAATGAACGAATTGTTAGTAATATTTTATCTGACGTTACAAGGTACTCCTGTCAGATCACTAATCAAAAATTTGTCATTTAGACTTCACGTTTCTCGATTTGTTGATGTTGTCATGGTTACCTTTAAAAAACGCGCGTTTTTTAAAGTTCGATTTAAACACGCTGAGGCGTGCTTTAAATGGGTAAAAAGGGGCACCATTAAAAAAAAATATTGTATGCAACACGTAAGCATGGCTTTCTCTGACTCGTCTTCATATTACGGACTCGGCTAGCGCTGGGTGCGTAAACATTACGATTCAACACACCGACATAACCTCAATCTAGACCGCTAGAGGTCATATCCCCATCACTCGAAAAATTCATTCAAATGGAATTTACGTGAACGTGTCTGCGCAAAGCGCAGAAAGCACAAATAATGTCATTTCAGACATTGACATCTAACAAGGAGCCATTATGTGATTTTGAATCGTCACAGACACAAAATGCGCATACTCTAAAAGCTCTTTGATATCTTGTAATTGGATGAATTCTCATCATAAGGGATCAGCAGTCTAGATTGAAGTTATGTCGGTGATTCAACAGCGTCCCTAGAGTGTAATTTTTTTGTCAGCTTTTACTTCACGACCGCTTGAAGGTAGCCTACTAGATACACTTAATTTGCTTAAATGGGTTATTTATCCATAAAACAAAAGAGGTTGCGTTGCTAGCAGAGCTGTGCCAAGCACTGACGAAAAGTGCTCCCGAGGCTGGGTCACTGAGCACTTTTATTTCTGAAACGCTCTCGATTACTAAGCACTTTCAAAAAGTAATTGGATTCAGCATGCACTAAGCACTTTTCAGGAGGGCGAGACTAAGATGTCTAAAAACCATGATGTATTCACTTATACATGTTAAATATTGGGACAAACTGGGGGACACCAGCCCACTTGATAAAGGGAGTTATCCAGAGTTTCAGATAGCGCCGACGTCTTTTTATGTCATAATTCAGTAAACTGAATTAAATACCAAACAGGGTGTTTTAGTGATTTGTGTCTCTGATCCATTCTGTGATTATGCTTTTATCGCCTTTATGGTTATGTCAATTCGTTGTGAAATAGTTTGAGGTCTATCGATTGATGTAACATATTTTAGAACAAACTATTCCATCTAGTTATGTCAGTGTTATATAGAATTTTCGAGAAGTGTTCCAAAATAATTTTTATTATGAACAATTGTACTGCGTACCAATTTTGTATGGTTAATCTTCTATTGATACGGCGCCACCAAGTTGGTACTTATGTATTTCGGTCCCATGAATAATAATTCAAAGTCGGTGCTTGTTCAAAATGTATGTGGATAGTGGAAAAGGCCTAACAAATTCCATAAATTATAATTAAGACGTGTTTTAAACGTTTCTCATTGCTTAAAAAGGGTCTTTCCTTGATCTTTGAACCTTCGTAAGTATTTGAGAACGACGCGTTTACACTTCGAATTCGTAATCATGGGGCAAAATACATAGGTAAAACCAAGCGGCAAGACTCAACTCGACGAAGCCATATCAACAATTAATTTTGACAATCTCGCTTTGCTTGAGAAGTTGAATTTTATATTATTTTATCTATATTCAGACGTGTCTCAGGAAAGAAATTACATGTTTTGTATAAATTTCAGCAAATGACATAAATGAATGCATTAATATGTCTCTACTCCACGAAAACTTTTTAACTTTTTCAAAATTCCCGTAAGATTAGGTGATGTGTTGTATAATCCTAATTACTGTAGTATCTGGTAAAAAATGTACTTTTTTGTTGTTGTCTTGTTTGGCACTTGTTATCCTATTTTGAGGTTAGCCAATTCTTTCTCCTCTATTCTGAAAACAGCAAATGATCAGAAAAACTTTATTTAAATTTTTTACATAGAATTCATCATTGAGTAACAAATCCAATCTCATTGTTTCAATGCTTTCCGAAATAAATTAAAAATAGAATGTAGAATGAGAAAATGCTTCGGGTATGGAGTAATGTTGTCCGAAAAAAATAATTTCATAGGTTTAAAGTTTGACATTTAGCGTGACACAAACATTTCTTAACCGCACCATCTACTAATGAAGTTCTGAGCAGAAGTCCACGCCATTCATTTGTCCCACAAAAATTCTAAACAAAATCGAATCAGTGAATTCACCAGCGTTTCCAGGCATCTTAGGTGAGACTGTTAGGCACTCGAATTACTTTTTGATATAGAATTGCTGAAATGAATAATTTGGTCCGGATGAAAAATGAAGTTTTTGTATTTTTGGGTTATTCACGTCGAATTGAATCCAGAACAGTAATGGAAACAGAATAATTATGTGAAACGCAGTGCTTTACCTCGTATGATATATTATTTGTGAGTGTGGCGTGTGGCATTGAATAAACTGGTGTGGTAGAATAACGCAAGTGCACTCCAAAATGAAAACTTCATTAATATAATATCGAATATTTTGAAGCTGTCTCCTCGAATCATCGAATTTTGACAAATCATGTTTTCCGACCAAGAACCTGAACATATTATTCATTGAAATCTGAATAAATAAAAAATATCTTCCCCCATATTAGATCTTCCATCTTGAATATTGAAAATAAAATCATAATCTGCGACCCCAAAAACCTAGAAAGTTTGAATAGATTCGGACCATCAATGATAGAACACACGTCAGCCATATCGGAACTGCCATCTTGAATTCCTGACAAAATAATGATCTCCGATACCAAAAAATCACGCATAGCAATCATAAATACAATCGGACCCTAACCACACTAACACCACACATTAATTCAAAACTTCTAAAAATATTTTCAAAAAAAATTCCATGTTCGTAAAAAATCGCCTGGACCCTCGGAACGCAGTTTCTTGGACCCCGAAAGTGTCCCAGTACGTGCATGCAAAGAGTACAGCACATAGAGCTCCGCTAAAATCATAGTAAAACATAATAAATTGCTGTCACTTTGACGACTGGTCTGGTCAGAAGCCGATCTCAGTCACAGAGAGTCATACAAATATAAATTTTTTACCCATAACAAAATATCATTTTGTGTAGAAAGTCTATCGATTGAGTTTCGCAAACAGAGAAGAATAGTTAGGCACTAAGCTCACTCTGCAACGCAAAACATTGAAAACAATGCTTATATCAACACTGTAATTTCTCAAATATGCATAATATAAGGACACGGACGCGTTTAGTAGTTCTAGGAGGTGTTGCTGGTCGAGCTTCCATGTTTCAAAAACATTAGATTCATAGGTGAGAGAAGGCATAGTGCTTAGCAATCCCGAAGTGTGATCTGGAGCACTGAAGTGTTCGGGAGCACTTTTCGGGCTCACTAAGCACTAAGCCTTTTCGTAAAATGCCCAAAGCACTAAGCACTACAGAGAGTGCTCGGGAGCACAGTGCTTACGAGTACAAAAGAGCTTTGAGTGCTTTCACGATCTCTAAGCCTAGTGCTTTGGGACAGATCTGGTTGCTACACAGTTCATTTTCAATCTTTCCGTTTCTGTCAGTAATATGATGTTTGAAATAATTACTTAAAACATATTTGAAACAGTAAAAAATCAAAATGAGTAACAGTGATCGTGATAATCCAGCTGGAATTAATGAAGCCGCCAATGCAGCGACTTTGAATTTATTACCAGAAAAATCCCGGGAAATTTATCTAAAATAACACAAGATTTTTATAGAATAGTGCAACATTCATAATATAAAAAAATTCAGAGAAGTATTTCTGGATTTTTTTTTAAAAAGGCCAGAGTTTTGAAGTCATCAACATTATGGTCCACATACTCGATGTTAAAATCTACAATTATGGTCAAAAACAACATTGATATCAACAGGTTTTCAAAACTGTATGCTTTTTCAAAAAAGCAAAATGTGGGATACGAAGCAAAAAAGTCCGAAGTTTTACAAGAAATTATGTATATAAATTCTCAACAGAAGCTCCAGATGAGAACTAGTTAATGTGGAAGGTAATAAATCGTAAATATTTTCAAAGTTCACTCTTCTTATAACTATATTGATAATTGGATGAAAGGGTGCTTGAAGGCGAAATGAACTAAGACAAATGTATATAAATGACACTCAAGACAAAGGAAACGTGTCGGTTATCACAATACCGGAGACAAAAACTAGTAAAAAATGAGTATTCACAATAAGTGATGAAATAGTTGAGAATATAAATGCCCTACAGCTCATTCGAAAATATTTGAATTCACAACCTTTATCAATTATCGTCATCGAAAATGTTCATAACGAGGTGTTGGTTTTCATACTCTCGAAAAAATACAATTACCAAATGCTAATAGGTATACAGGTCATTTTTTCAGTTGAAATAGTGTCTGATATTTTAATGTTGAAAAGCCACGGAGGTTGGGAGTCTGTATTTCAATAAAAAAAGAAATATCAAGTAGAATTCTTGCAGGAGCGCAAGGTACTTCAGGTTTGCGTTTTCCTGTCCAAAATAATTCTGAAGAATTTGGATGAAATGGTACTTTAGAAAACAGCTTTCCAGCAAAGACTATCATTACTGAAAATCAAGAAAATGAAATGGCTATCAATAATTTCATGTCTAGAAGTGGTATTACATTTCCAAAATGTAATGAATGTACATTTGATATAGAAATGTATAACAAATAGAGCTTGAATTTGTTAAACGTTTTTCATAAACACAAGTTCTCCTTATCATACTTACTGTAAGTAATTCTGTACCTATTTTTGTTACTTAATAATGCATTTACCATCTGGTTGATGAAGTTTAGAAACTTCTTCTAAAGTTCCTTTTTTTCCGGAACAAAAATCTAAAAAATATGTGATTGATTACCTACTTGATGAGACACTCGCCTAAAAAAAATTGTGTGTACCTTATTTTATGATATTTCAATCTACACCCCATATATAGAGTGTTACTAATTCAAATATGATATACCCAACATACATCATCCACAATAATCAGTATATGACATCCCCCTTTTCAAGCTTTAATTTATTCCGTAAACCTTTGTGATGGTCTTCTGTTTATGAATGTTTTTCGCGAAGCAATTGTTAAATTTTCGAATTCTTCTGCAGTTTCTTTGTTACATCCCTGGTTATTTTTGTTTTGTTTCATTTCCTTTTCGTTTTTCTGTTCTTTATATCGTCTTTCATCCGGTTTCAATATTATTTCATTTGTTCTTATAACTTTTGTTTTGTCATTAGTTATCATGAATGATCTGTCATCATATTTTCCTTTTCTCCATTCATGAAGAATGGTATATCTATATAATATATTCTGTCTCCTTCCACCCATTCATTATTGCTATGATTGCCCTATTGTTATATTGTTTGTCATAAGTTTTTTCATTCAATTCAATGATCTGTTTAATATTTCAATTTTCTTGCGATTACTGTTTTCAATCACTATTTGGTATGTGGTATCACAAACATCTATTGAAGAATCTTTTTGCTGGACTCCTATTAGTTTTATTTGTTTCTGTGTGCAATGAGCATTTTGTAGAAATCTACGTTTTCGGTGATACTTTTTCTGATTCAGTCTACGGCCTCTGCTTTTTGGTGAAACGGACTTGAGGTTTTATGTTTGAATCCCCATTCTTCACGGAATCCTGTGAACTCTCTGCTTGTAAAATTTGAACCATTATCAGATAGGATAGTTGATCATATTTGGATTTTGATTGGAATTATCCACCCTTACAGGTAGAAAAATAGGGGATAATTGTTTTTTCACTTGTGAACATATGTAGTTGACAATGACAGATCGCTAGTGTCATTATTTTTGTTCTCCTACATCCATCACAATCATTATATTCTATGAGAGGATGGAATGATATACAAAGTAATGAAATAAACTAACCAGCACAACAAAAATAATTTATATTACAAATAGTAAAAGTAGATAATCATATTATTTAACTGGTAATAGTTGAAATAAGGTGAGTAAGTAAGTATGTTGGAAGTAATAAAAAAACTAGTAGTTAGTAATTAGTAGATTTCAGCTACAAAAAATTGAGAAATAAAAAATTTTAACAAAAAATTAAACCGACGAAATACGGAACTGAAAATTAAAAATTAAAATAAACATTCTTAGTCTTAATAACTAAGCTCCTGGACTAATGTAAGTAACTAATTTTGAGTCGGCGCCAAACGAAAAATCAACAAAGATCATTGAATTACTTCAAAAAAATTATGAGAATGTCACCGCCAAACTCGGCGCCATCATTTTACGCCTTACCTAATTCATTTGCTTGTTTGTTTGGCGCCGACTCAAAATTAGTTAAATTTTCGAATTCTTCTGTAGTATCTTTGTTACTCCCTGGTTATTTTTGTTTTGTTTCATTTCCTTTCCGTCTTTCTTCTCTTTATATCGTCTTTTATCTGGTTTCAATATTATTTCATTTGTTCATATAACATTTTTTTGTCATTAGTTATCATGAATGATCTGTCATCATATTTTCCTTTTCTCCATTCTTCATCGTCTGGTTTATTTTCGTATCATATTCTGTCTCCTTCCACCCATTCATTATTGCTATAGATTGCTCTATTCTTATATTGTTTGGCATACGTTTTTTCATTCAATTCAATGATCTGTTTAATATTTTAATTTTCTTGCAATTGCTGTTTTCAATCACTATTTGGTATGTGGTATCGCAACCATCTATTGAATTATCTTTTTGCAGGACTCTCATTAGTTTTATTTGTTTCTGTGTGCAATAAGCATTTTGTAGAAATTTACGTTTTCGGTGATACTTTTTCTGATTTAGACTGCGGCCTCTGCTTTTTGGTGAAACGGACTTGAGGTTCTATGTTTGAATCCCCATTCTTCACGGAATTCTGTGAACTCTCTGCTTGTAAAGTTTGAACCGTTTGTATATAAAAATGGCAGATTTTGCAGATAAATCTCCCGATTCATTTTTTTAAATAAAAAAATTTAACAATGATCTACCCATAATCAAAAAATGTCTCCTCTCACCATTTATGAATATTTCAAAAACGGTCATGCTCACCATTTGAAATTGATATTCTGGTGTCTCAACAGAAATCATTTTGTTCCTTTTTTTGAGACGACGCGAATCTAGCACAAGTTTCACATGATTTAATTTTATTTCCCATATCTCTTGATATGCCTGGCCGAAAAACGGTTTCTCTAGCTATTTTATTACTGTTTTCGTTTCCTGAATGTCCCGAATGCAATCTCGCAATTTTTGAGGCACTAAAATTCTCCATCCTTTCAGAATCATACCATCTTCACTATTATTTGTTTCTTCTACCCTCGAAAATTCATTCATTTATATCTCTTTCGAACGCACTTTGTGAAAGTGTCCAATCTTTCCACAGCCTTAACATTTTGCGCATCTTGCCGGACATTCTTTCAAGCTCTCATGCCATTTGAATCCACAAAATTTGCATGTTTCATCTTTTTCATGTTGTAACCGTGTTTTTTTAGAATTTCACATATCTCATTCAATTTTGTCTGTGTGAATCTGATTCTTCAGATTATTTGTATATTTCAATTGCTTCCTCCAGATTGATTTTTTTTTCAACCACTTTTTTTGTTTTATATTCATATCCTTAACTGAACAAATTATTTTGTCGAGCAGGTTCCTACCATGGATCTCAATTTGATGAAGTATGCATGATAAGATTCATTTTCTCTGTGTTGAACGGTATTGAACAAATATCTTTCGAATCTTCCTTTTAATTCAGGTATCAAATGATTTCGCAGTTTTCTCAGTTAATTCGAAGTCGTTTAATTCTCATCACTGACGTTCTCAATTTTGTATAATATTTTACATGCCTCTCTTCCAATACAATATAGCAACATAGCGATCTCAACCTTTTCATCACCATTGGTCATATTAGTTATAATCAAGTGATTGATCCACATTTTCTCATAATATTCCAAGTTTGACTTCACATCGCCTGTTAACTGAATTTGTGTTGGTAATGGCACATTTGTTCTCCTTTCGTAGGAGCTGGATTCAATAGATATTCTTTCTATGAGTGCATTATTTTGATAAAGGTCAAGAAAATGAGATCACCCAGTATATTCACGAAATTTTCATAGTGGCTTCAGGAGAGGATAAGAATTGAAAATTTAGCGTGGAAAAGATAATTTTAGGAGATATAGGCCCCCGAATTTTGGACTAAAGGTTATGGAATGCCACTTTTGGAAACTGCAAACTGATATAAAGAATAGCTTTTTACACTAAAATAGTAACTGTACACCAATTTAACGTTCAAGTAATATTGAAATAAAATAATGTTCGATAAAGTCATGAAAAAATTCTGATTACATTTCATTTAATTTTTCATATGAAATGTCAAAAATCAAATATTGGTGGTTGCATTGATCTTAGCGTTTTATGGACATGTCGTGTTTCCCACTATTTAAGTTAATCTGGATTTTCGAAAATTTTTCACAAAATGATCACAGGTGTCTCAAACCTCGATAGAAACAATTTAGCAATCGAAATTTAAGCTCGAAAAAATATATTTTGGGCATTTTAAATAAAAAAAAATGTGGTTTCGCTTCTTCAATATTGGAGGGTGTGGAAAGTTAATTGGCTTGCATTCAACTTGGATAGCAATGTTAGCGTTAGGTTAGGTTTCGCTTCTTCAATATTAGAATATGTGGGAAGTATATTGGCTTGCATTCAACTTGGATAGCAATGTTAGCCAAGTTAGGTTAGGTTGTGTTCCTTCTTTTCACGTAACAAATTGATTGGAGCGTAGCGTCGCTTTGTAAGTTTAATTAGCATGCTTCCAACTGGATACCAAGGTTAGTCAAGCTAGGTTGGATTGTGTTCCTCCTTTTTACGTAAGGAATTGGTTGGATCGAAATGTTCGCGAGTGTAGCGAAGCGTCGCTTTGTAAGGTTGATTGGTTTGCATTCAACTTGGATAGCACGGTTAGGTTAGCAAAGTTAGGTTAGATTGTGTTCCTTCTTTTTACGTAAGAAAGTGATTGGCTGTTTTCGGCGTGTCTTGGCCGGGCATACGAGAGAACATATAAGCCAAATGCGTTTCTTGGTCCGGTTTACAATTACTTAAAACAAAATAATCTGAAGTCACATTATTCAAATAGGTTTGGTAACTTTCTAAATGCGGCACATCAACTTCATGCCTAATTTTCAAAAGCAATTAGACACTCCCAAGAAGCGAGGTGATATATTATTTGCATTTTAAACTTGTATTGATACAGATTCAAACATCAGAACTATCAGATCGTGTTTTAATACAGTAATAGTTATTATCTATGTGCTCAATATGTACGTCGTATTTAATTTCAGTAGTTTTTTCCTTTTGGTGACATAAGAAACGTCGCATATCAATGAACTTCAAGATCCAGGAGATTCGTATAAACATAGCACAATCACCAACGTTTAATTTTAGACATTTTTTCTCTAAAATGTATAAGTTTTTTTAATACTTTATCGAAAATTGAGTAATTTTAATATTACTAAAACGTTGAATGAGTGTGCAGTTACTATTTTAGTGTAAAAAGAAATTGTTTATTATATCAGTTTACAATTTCCAAAAGTGATATTCTATAACCCCTCTTTATGGTCCGTATATCCTGATATTATCTTTTTCCGCGCAAAATTTCCGATTGCTTTACTGTTTTTATTGTATTTTGAAGCTCATGTGATGATTTCGTGAAGATACTAGGTGATCTCATATTCTTGATCTATTCCCATTATTTTTTTCTGTTACTTTTTTTAGTGCTGCTTCTTTCTCCTTCGTCAACTTATCGATTTTGGAATATTTCTCCTCCCACATTCATTTAAACTGTTTCAACGGATCGTTGAATTCTTTCTGCATCACCTGACACCATGTTTTATTATACTCCTAGAATAAGATTTTGTTGAAGGAGCCGATGACTTTTATTCAAGCTCAACATTGACAGTTCAATCCACAGCCCATAGATAGAGTGTTACCAATTCAAATATAATATAACTTACATACATCATCAACAATAATAATCAATATATAACACACCTCGACCGAATGATCTTTTTTGGCCTCACCTGAAATTTGCTTGGCCTCGGCCGCAAATTCATGATTCTGCCAAAAAATATCAATTTCACGGTCTTGGTATGCAAATAACTATTTGATGTGAATTCATGGGTATATATTCTTCACTTTTCACCAAAAATGCAGTTTTGCCAGGCTTGAATTCTGCAGTCGACCTATCATATCTTCAATTTATCCAAATCTGATTTCAGCGCTCTTGAGATTATTCACCACTATTAAATTATCGAAATTCAAGGAAGTATTTCTACTAGCACGTAATGCGTTTCTCGGAATACGTTTCAAACTGAAGATATAGATTCTCTCGTTCACATACATTATGCGCATTATTTTCGAGGGTAGTATCATAAGTGAAAAAGCATATTGCCTGGAAATTTTACCGAGTGTAATTTATGGTCTCATTATCTAATCATACCACGAAAGCGCAGCTTGAGTGGTTAAATCAGTGATAATAAGGCCGCAAATTCCGCGAGTTGAATTTCTTAGAGGCAAAATGCTTGAGGAACAATTTGAAAAATTTTTCGATGAAATCCTACAGCACGAATAATATTTTATGAGAATATTTCTCGAATCATATTTAGAACTGAGTGAAACTACCAGAATTCATGTTTTATTCAAATTTTCAACGTGGAAAGTCACAACAATTCTTCTCGATCCAAAATCGAAGGAATCGTTCTACAGATTTATTCATTCATACTGCTTATTCACTGCTCTTGAACTAACTCAGAACCTTAAAATATACATTTTTTTTACTATGAAATAAGATATTATTGTAGCTGGAACTGATTTTGACAAAAAAGATCGACTGCTAGGAATCGAATCCTAGCTTTTTGCGTGAAATAAAAGGTATGTTCAAAAGTGGTTCTCATTGATTATCGAAATATAGAATAGATGAAAATTTGATTGAGGATCATTTGAAAAAATGGTAGAAATGCAACGGATATATGATCATTGAAAAAATGGTAAATAGGCAACAACGCGCGACGGCACGCAGTGTTCACAAGCGGTCACCCATCCAAAGATCCGCGCCCGATCTTGCTTGACTTCGCGTAAATGTCTTGTTACAAAACCACTAGTCCTCAACACAACTTGATAGTCTGAGAATATGAGAATCATATCATTCACTGCCTTACTTGGCTCGTTTCACGGGCTGAAAAAGGTATGTATTTGAGTTCCAATATGAAATCACTGTATGTAGTGAGCTTAGAATCCCTTATTTAATCAATTTTGCATATTCTGTTTCCTTAACAGAATTGAATCATATATAATATATGAATTGAATGCGTTGACATATAATGACAGGACATAGTGTGGTTTTATCGCAAAACAATATCAAATCTACTAGTGGTTTTATCAGTATCAAACAGCGAGAAGACGTTTCATCACTATAAAACTGATCTAATTGGTTCTCTGTTTGAAATTTCGGCCATTTGATTGGCTCAAAAATAATGAGGGAAATAGTCTTTGGAATTCATATTGGTAACTTTTATGTTGATCGTTGACAATCATTTGGCTCTATAATGCTGGTATGCGTGAATATATGTCGAATTATATGCATTCTTCAGTTAAAGAATTCCTTACTTCATTTCTGAGGCTTTTTTACTAGAATTATTAGAAATGATGGACATCCAATTAGAAATGGTTTGAAAAAAAATTGTAAGGCTCCTTGTAAAATGAGTATGGACTGATTGAAGAATTGCGCGTTTATAAAAAAATATAATTTCCGAATGTTTCCAAAATGTACTGAAAACCTCACAGTACTTGAGTTTCATGAACTGGGTGTAACATCTCAGTGATTCAATAATTGCATGACATGTTAATATCAGTCTTCTGATTGTTAATTTATTGCCATCCCAATCGCAGTATTACATATACTTTTCACATTCGGAATCTTTCAATCAATATATCCATGTGAGATAATGAGAACGATAGTGATGTTCGAGACTTATTCATATTTTTTTAACATACCTGCATCATAATCTCAAGATTACAACAGGCCGTGTTTTGAAGGAAAAAGCTTGCGAAATCTCAAGATTGAAACACGCCGTGTTTCAAAGGTTGCTAGGTAACAAGAACAAGTCCATCTTTTATTTATGTGTCAAATTATATCAAAAATATAAAACAATTTGAGTCTGTTACTTCCCGAACCTTAGCATTAACTTTTCATATTCTCTATAATACGAATTTCTAGATTTTTCTGGTATTAATTTCAATTCAGCATCCTCGGCTTACTTTGAAATTTCGGATGAGAATTCTCCTTTAGTCACAACCATTTTGAAATCATCAATCATATGAACTATCAAATAAGCTTGTAAACAACAATTGCTTTATCCATGTCAACAAGACGTGATATCAGATGTCCATTACATACCTGATTAGATGTATTAAAATATAAGAAACATTATCCTGATCCAACATTTTCATTGCAGGTATTATAAAAAATAGCGTATGATACACGTGAATGAGTGCCTTTGCACTTGCAACGTTGAGGGCAGTCCACTCTACGTCGTGTCCTCAAACTCGTTGCGCGAACTTTAAAGGCTTCCTTATAAACTTGTATCATAATATACTATTTTTAGGCGGAGCACAATCCATTAGGAGCATACATACGATTATCATCGCTGATTCAAACCCACCCGCAAAACAGGTCGATATCACATTTGCAACATACTTCTGGATAATAGAATAGAGTAATGTAGCAAAGACTAATTTTTTCAGAATATAGTTGACGCATTAGATCGCAGTGTACAGAATAAATTAGTTTTATTTTCTGCGGTGCATAATCCTATCCATCTTTTACCGCGTTGGAATATGACGAATCATACGTCTTTCCTGAGACTATGATGAGATTCCCCCAAAAGCCAGAATATGGAATTCTCAAGTATTCCTAAAAACCATAACTTCTCACCTAATACACCAAGTCTGAAATTTATTGTAACAACAATAACTCTTCCCGCTGATGCCAGAACAGTTCCATCATAAAGGTTACCACTGCTCCATTCGTAACTTTCCCCGTGGACGTAAACCAAACAAGGCAACAGATTAGGTTCTTCACCGCCAGTGGCTGAAAAACAAAGATGGGTTCATGACTAAAATGTATAAAATTCAGCACAAAAGGTTTCAATGGAAACAAGAATAACTTTCATAAATATTATTCCAGAACAAACTTCTCAATGGAGTATTTTTGCGAAATATTAACTGTAACAAAGTCACTCTGTATATATGGAGAACTATCTCAGAATTCCACTTCCAATCGGTGATAACATAAACCAGTAACCGGATGATGTCAGTCCTGATATAGAATATATTCCTATATTTATCTTGGTAGCAATAGTTTTACTCAAAGGTATTTTTGATGATTTAGTTGGAGTTGCTTAGTTGATCTCACTGATAAAAGCCTTGTGGTATCAACTGAGAGATTTTGCCCAGCTGAATTATATCTGCGTGCTGGTTTTAAGTTAGTTTCTCTTGCAATGATCACGGTTTGAGCATTTTACCCATATATTATAATATTTGGTCAAATGTAAGAATGTTCTAACCTCATGTATTTTAGGATTGATTCTTATACTAAATGAAAACCTTCGAAACAAGTTTTCTTCCTTTCTTTGAACTCTCCCTAATACAGAACGTGCAAACATCCAATAATATATCATCAGTTTCTGAATATTTATTGCAAATAGTACATTGTTCCAGTTTTTCATAAATAATTGTTTTATACAATGGACCGTTTATTTCCGTTGATGTCCATAATTATGAAAAACCACAAGAATTAATGATTTATATTCCTACGGATCAAGTAAGGTAAAAAAACTACACACAAGTTGAAACTTCGTTTACAGAGTAGATGGATTGTTCTATAAAGAACTTGTGCAGCATGTTTTCGAAAATGCTATATTTATTGGAGAAGTTGGTGCTAATTTTGTTGAATTGAAGAGCCTAATTCCCTGATATGAGCAAGAGTTCTGTCCCACAGAAAGTCCCGAAAAGGCTTGATATTTATTCTACTTCTTCGTACTCATGAGGAACTGAGCGGTTCTCATGGTTTTCTGTGTGTATGTGAAGCATGAGTTTGAAGATGTATAAACTGTTCTTCAAAATAGGGTTCTTCAAAAAGGGGCCTACATGAGGTTGAAAGTGCTATTCTCTTGATGATTCCTATTATATTTTTTGCTATGTGAAAGCATTATTCAAAAACGACGACGAATCCAAAAGTATGATCCGATATGACAATGTCAATTCAACCAAACCAAAATACTTAATTCGTAATACATCCATCGATATCAATCCTCTAATTTGTCGTAATTGAAAGCACAGGCTACTCAGTTCTGTTGTGACTTCGATGATATGTTTTTCCTATGTCATTCCTAAAAATTTAGTATTTTTTATTTTTTTGATATTCCGTTCCCTATAGCTACTGGACCATCAAGGGGTATACTACTATTTTTTAGGAGTACTTTTCTCAGTGTTTATCGTTACGAATCGAATGACACCTTGATCATAATTTCAAGTGAAGGTGAACTAGAATTCGAAAAAAAGGCACATGTTGATCAGAGTAGTTAAGGATGTGGGGAGCAGGAATATGCAACAAAAATGGCTTTCAGGAAGCTCTACAGGGGCAGAATTTTAGTTTTTATCGAATACCCAAACAGTACCAAAAGCTCTGGATGCACGTACTTGTGAGTCTAGACTGACTTGGGACTGCAAGCTATCTCTGAGATAACTGGTTACGAAAAATCAGATCACTCTGATATGCATGCCAGATCACAAGGGAATCATAGGCAATGAAAAAGCAGTCAGGCTCGCCAAAGAAGGAGCGACCACTCAATTACCTGTTCTGATACCCACCTGTGGTCTCTTCAATGCCTTCATTTAGAAAGAGTTTGGCTGATCAAATCAAAACACACTGGACTATCGCTGAAGAAAGACAAATATTTTTTCGAATTGAACAGGAAAGACTTGAAACTGCTAACGGGGCTACTCACCCTCTGAAAAATCACCTAAAAAAATTTACAGATCAGACGGTGAACTGTGCTGTTACTGCAAAACTCTGCTGAAACTGCAGATTCCTTGCTATGCGACTGCCAAGCGCTGTTTGTTCAAGTTCTTTGAAGATATTCCAATAACTCAACTCTCATGATAAACTTCGCAAGTTGTCTCGGAATCCCGGGTTTTGAATGGATAAAGGATAATGTACAAAATATCTCAGAGGTTGAGGTGCTAACAGGCTGTAGAGCCCTAACGATCCCCCTACAATCATCCACCGATGACATAATTATAAAGACCAGAGATAAATTTGATGGAACCTCCTGCAATTTTTCAAAGAGGGGGCTTGATGTCACAGGAGTTGGTGAAGTGCGCAGATACTAGGTATTTTACTAAGAAAACAAAGCCTCGTCACCTTAGACACCCATCATTGAAATGAAACTAGGATAAATAGAGGAGATTAAGTGTCTGGAACTTTCTCTAACTCAACTTCTGTGGAACCGACACCCGCTCCAATAAATCTTATAATATGCAAAATAGATGCAGATAAAATATAAGGCTGCAATCCATCAGTATTTATATTTATATTTATACAGGAACAATGAGATCAACTCTGAGACCACAGGCATATTAACATCGTGATGGGTAAAGCTACGGAGAGAGCACATATCGTGCTAGCTACAGTTGTACATAGAAAGATTCGCACAATCCTAGAGAACTACCCCTACCAATCCGTCCTGGCTCATCTACCAACCGATCGAATTGTGCAAGAAATTCAGTTCAGAGAAAACAAATCGCACGGAATTGAACAAAAGCCTGAAAAATGTTCAAGCTCTGGATGAAATAAAAACTCGAAGTAAGTGGAGTGGTGGTCTTTGGTGGTGGTCTTTGGAACACTGAATACTCTGAGCAAATTTCAAAGCATATTTGGATGGGAGTACCCGCCATCCAAAAACGTGCTCAGTTTAATCCACGCAAAAGATGCGGAGTGAAGTTGAATAATCAAGCGGATAAATTGTCAGGAAAATAATCATCATCATGACCGATAGGGTGGAGACCTTCATGCAGATTGTGTGGATTTACTTTTCAGAAGGAGCTGAATATAGAAGGAGCTTTGAGAACGACACAGTGGCAGATACCTCCCGGACTGCATGCCAAAAATCCTCCTGGAAACTTCTACCGGGAAAGATCCAATACATTAGTTAGCTCTCAACTTAGAAAATTGAAGTTTTTGTAGCTGTGTGCACGTAATGAAATAGCAGGTGTGAAAGAATTTTGTATTTCATGCACAATTATTTTAATTTTTTAAATGGTAGCAGAGCGCTTTCGACTATATAATAGTCATCATCAGTGCTCACCTGCAAGTGAGTAATGTCTAGATGAAATTTTATATAAAATATTTTGACATTTTGAATGATAAAGATTTTCAGGTTACTTACTCGTCAGGTTTACAAAAAGTCCATAAAAACAGTTTTCAGTTTGTATAAAATAGGTAAAAATCTTAAGTACATATAACATGTTGAAATATTCCTTAAAAAATACTCATGTGTTATGAATTGGTGTAATCCATTATTTTAACATTATATTCCACATGGTTTCATGGAAGTCAATGTTGATGGGAAGAAGGAAATGGATGTTGTCGTTGACAATGACAAGAGTGACACATGGCTTGGAACCTTAGGAACATATTAGACAGAAGGTGGCAAATGCAGATGGCGTTCTATTCCATTGTGGAGTGAAGAAGAGTGTTTCTGGAGTGAATCATCATAGATAAATAAGAGCTATATTGAATGAAATTGAATTTTTTTTATTTATTTATTGCAGACGTCTGTGAAGTGAAATGAAAGATCTATTTGAATTGACTTGTGAATTCAGACGAAGGTCATTGTTTTTCAATTCTTTGTTAATGTAAAGGTCACCCATGAAGTCTAACTCAGTGTTGTTCTCTTGTCTGATTTCATGTAGAGTTTCTGAATTTCAATTCGGGCTAAAATTGGCTTTATTGAATCTGAGATGATGACCAAAAGCTGATTTTCTATTTTCGTTAAGGTGTTCGGTTATTCGAACTCCCAGAGGTCTAGAGTCCTAATGATGTATGTCGCTGTACAATCTTCGCAATTTAGTTTGTAAATACCACTTTAGAAAGTTTATCAATCTTATCTTTACTGTTGACAAGCTGTCTATTTGCGTTGTTCGTTGTTTTGAAGGCAACTTTGACATTTTCCTTACAATTTTTGGTTATACAACCTGCAATTTCATTTGAAATGTGATCATTCACGGAAGGAGGGAAAATACATTTTGTAGGTTCAGTTTTTGGAAATGCTGACTTCAATTCTTTTTTGTTTTTAATTTTTTGAATGTGAAAATTTCAAGTTAGGGTTGTAGTTGTTATTGAAAGCTATTTGTTTCAAAGTGTTAATCTCTGCTCGGTAATTGACTGTAGAGAGAGGTGTGTTCGAAAGTCTGTGTATATAGCAATTGAAAGCAGCCATTTTCTAGCAATTCAAATCACCCACATCAACCCAAAATGGCTGCTTTCAATTGCTATATACACAGACTTTTAAACACACCTCTCTCTACAGTCAATTACCGAGCAGAGAGATTAACACACAAAGCTTGAAATAACAACTACAACCCTAACTTGATTAATTCTCATTCAGAAAATTAAAAACAAAAAAGATTTGAATTCAGCATTTCCAAAAACTGAACCTACAAAATGTATTTCCCTTCCTTTCGTAAATGATCACATTTCAAATGGAATTGCAGGTTGCATAACCAAAAATTGTAAGAAAAATGTCAAAGTTGCCTTCAAAACAACGAACAACTTAAATAGAAATCTTGTCAACAGTAAAGATAAAATTAATAAACTTTCTAGAAGTGGTACTTACAAACTTAATTGCGAAGATTGTACAGCGACATACATCATTAGGACTCCTTAACGAAAATAAAAAATCAGCTTTTGGTCATCATCTCAGATTCAATAAACACAATTTAAGCCCGAATAGAAATTCAGAAACTCTACATGAAATCAGACAAAAGAACAACACTCAGTTAGACTTCATGGGAGACCTTTACATCAACAAAGAATTGAAAAACAATGACCTTCGTCTGAATTCACAAGTCGATTTGAATAGATCTTTTAGTCCAGTTAAAGAAAATAATTTCAATGTCATTTAATCTAGCTCTTATTTCTCTATGATGATTCACTTCAGAAACAATCTATCATTTTGTTCCTAGCCATCTTTCACTCCGAGAACACTTTTTTCACTCTATAGTCACTCTTTTCCACTCCACAATGGAATAGAACGCCATCTGCGGTTGCCACCTTCTGTCTAATATATTTCTGAGGTTCCAAGCCATGTGTCACTCTTGTCATTGTCAACGACAACATCCATTTCCTTCTTCACTTCAACATTGACTTCCATGAAACCATGTGGAATATAATTTTAAAATAACACCAATTTATAACAAATGAGTGTTTTTCAGGAAATATTTTAACAAGTTATATGTACTTAAGGTTTTCACCTATTTTATACAAACTGAACACTGTTTTGATGGACTTCTTGTAAACCTGACGAGTAAGTAACCTGAAAATATTTATCATTCAACATGTCAAAGTATTTTATATAAAATATCATCTGGGCATTACTCTCTTGCAGGTAAGCACTGATGATGACAATTATATAGTCGAAAGCGCTCTGCTACGATTTAAAAAAATTAAAATAATTTTGCACGAAATACTAAATTTTTTCACACCTTCTCAACTTAGGAGTCCATCACAAGATATATGTCGGGCACTGTAAACTTATAAAACATCACGGGTAGCTAGTCTCAGGAAAGAACAGCACCTGCAGGTCCTGCAAAAAAGAAAAGGAACCGGATCATTTCCTCACATCCAGTTCTCTTGGATTGTGCAAATCCTTCTGTGTACAACTCAAGCTAGCACGAGATGTGCTCTCTACATAGCTTCACACATCACGATCTTGAAATGCTTGGGGTCTCAAAGTCGATCGATCTCATACAAAGAAATATGCATGTCTGTGAACTTTCTGTGGAGCTTCCTCTGTTGTAGTCAGCTGCTATGGTACATAACAGGTGATAATGTGTCTGAGAATCATACTGATGGAGTGCTGCCTTATATTTTATCCGCATCTATTTTGCATATTATAAGTGAAGATTCATTGGAACGAGGGTCGGTTTCACAGATGTTAAGAAAGAGGGAGTCCCACACCAGTCCCTATTTATCCTAGTATCATTCCAATGATGCGTGTCCATGAATAAACAATGATGCGTCAGAAAAACAAAACGCAATTGTTCTACTAGTTGGGCCTTTATTGATCTTGAGTTATTTTTACAAGTTGGAAATGAACATAAAAACCCTGACAATTTTCAAACTAGAAACCTGAATTTTCTTCCACTTTTTGGAACTTTTCTCAGAGGCCTTGGAAAAGATCCCCGTTGATAAAATAAAAAATAATATTTTTTTTTATTAACAATGGAAATCATTGAAAAATGAAAAGTTCAACTAATGTTATAAACATTTGTTTCCCTAAATATCACGATTTTTCATTCCCATTGTTCAAATAATTGTTGAAAGCAAATGCATTGTTTATGGGAAAATTGCAAAAAAAATTGTGAAACTAATCATTGACAAAAATAATGTTAAAAAAAAATTATGAAAAAAAAATTGCTTAAAATATATTTTTTTGCTGGTATATTAATAATTTTTTTTTAAATCATTATTTCTAATTGCATTCTCATATTCCGAAAAAACTAATTTCAGTTTATTTTTTATTTGTTAATTCAATAAACAATTTGTTATATTAATGGGTTTCCGCGCAGTATTTTATTTTCAGATACCTACTATAAAAAATTATAAAAACAAGAATGTATGACTTTGTGATAAAACAAATTTTTTATTTTTTTTATAAAATTTTGAATATTTTCGTTATATTGAGCTTGTCGTCTTTCAGAAGATATGCAGAAGAAGAATCGTCAATCTGACAGAAACACAGAACAAAACATATTGAAAATTCTTATTGTGCATTTCTTCGACTTATCTGAGTACAACCAGGCGCTACCTTCTGCGATGAATAAGAACTTGTTCAATTAAAAATTTTATCTTTCTCAACTTGGATATATTAAATTTCAACTATTTTATTCATATGCAATTTCAATTTGTTTTACATTGTGAATGTCGTTATTTTTTATGGATTCTTCTTGTGCTAACCTGACGAGTAAGTGCTACCTGAAGATTTCGAACCAAAAAATTCAGAAAAAACTACAAAATTTCACTTTTCGAAAGCGATCTGCGAAAAATTAATTATTTGCACGAAATTCAGAATTTTTTTTATCGATTCCGATACAGTTAAATATAAACTGTGAGATACTTCTTGGAATTCAATTTATCAATTCCCCTATGATTTTGGTCAGCTTCGGCTCCCAATTTCATGTGGAAAGTTACTTTGTTTTTGTCATTCTATCACATAATATAATCTTAGAACACATGTTGTTCCTTTCAGATGACCAACTGCTAGTGAACGTTATTCGTCACTATGGCAATCATTTGAATTGGAAATTGTGGCCATTTTCATGAATGAGAGAGAATCGACTAGAAATTTTATAACATATTCGTACTTTAGAACTATTGAGTTTTCGATTTATCACTCTTGATCAATTCTGTAAAACCAATTTTTACTTTCTCCGAAAAAAATCCAACATAATATTGTCAACTTAATTTTTTCCCTAATGTCTATTTTACCACCAATAATCATAAAACCCACCTAATTAACTGATTCACACTATTCACAAACTTTTGCAATCTCTCTCGAAGCAACAATATATGCAACAAGGAAAACAGGTTTACCGATCTAATCTTGTCGCCTGAAAACATAGATTCTAGTCTAGAAATTGATCGTAAAAAAAGTGTTTTCGTCCCCGCATCCGAACAATACGATTTCAATAAAACAGATAATGAAAAATGTTCACGTCTGCTTAACGAAATCAATTGGGATATCTTGGAAGAGTGTGGTAATGCGAATTCTGCCAGGAGTACTTTCAATGACTTTGTTCAGATCATAATTCCAGAACGCACCCCTTTGGTAAAGAAAGAATTAACAAGTGTTCCAATATGGTAATCAAAAGAGCTAAAGAATAAAATGAAAACCCATTATCTCAAAATATACAAAAAACGTATATGCATATATTACCTCACAAAATCTAAAAACCACTAAAAGAGAATTAAACTTAGATTCATCACTAACTGAAATCCAAACTCAAAAGCTTCTGGTCATTCATCAACTCTAAAAAAAGTGAAACACGAATCCTGGAAGAGATGACGATATACAATGACTAAACCATATCCTCCCCTACTACTATTGTAAACGCTTCTGCAACGAATAATAATGAATATCCATAAAAATAAAATAAAATTAACCTCCGCCACACATAAATCTGGAACAAAAACAAACTTAAGTAATAAAACAATTGGACAACGCTCGGTGTACTACTTGGCGCCAAGGCTCTGGCATACACTGCCAAACGAATTAAAGAGTGTTCGGAGCTTCAAATGACTCAAACACACACTATGCAACTGGAAGAGAAATTTTCAGTGATCTGGTAGAATTAAAATACCTAAGAGGATAAATAATTATAATGAAATATCGGATATTTATGTAAATATGTTCAAAATAGTTATGCATGTTTAGTTGGAAACGGCTCTTCTTGGGCGGCTTCTGAAATTTCACGGGAATCTTTACCTGAACTGAGACTTCCTAGCATGTCTATCAGTTCTTTCAAATCTAAGTTTTCCAGTGAATACCAATTAAATGAATTGATATACATTCTTATGACAAATTGGATTCACTTAACCTTTCTCTCAAATACACGAGAAAACAGAATGTGAAACGCGTGCTTTCTAGTTTGCGGAAATTTGAATTCGCAGAAGAATACGACAAAACAAAAGGAAACATAAAAAGATCAGGAAAAAATATATTCATTTCTCTACATAGGTCGATACACCTTTCCCAGCGTTGTTTAATAGCTTCGATGAGCTTAAAGTGAGAATCATCGAGCTCCTCCTAATAGCCAACAACCTCAGACTTCACTTTTTCATCATTGGAAAACCTTTCACCACCGAGCCATTTCCATCCAAGTTTGGAAACAGAAAAAAGTCCGACGAAGCAGAATCTGGCAAATGGATGCGTGAGGAAGCAATTCGAACTTTAACTCATTTATTTCAGCCATCGCATCGCGATAAAGGATGTGGGAAGTAATGCATTTGTCTTGACGAAACAGAACTTTCTTTTTCGCCAAATGCGGCCGTTTCGATTTCATCAGTCAAACGCTGCAATAAGTTCGCATAGTACCAGCCTTTCTTATAATCGATGAGAATTAGTCAACGCGCATCCCAAAAAAGTGACGTCATAACCTTGCCTGCTGATGGAACTTTCTACGCCTTCTTTGGAGCCGTTTCCTTCCTTTCCGTAGAATTTTTCTATTACATTTCAGAGAAAAGTTGTTCGGGTAATAGTTGTAGGTATTGAAAATTCCATTCCCCACGCGTGGAAATCGCTGGATAAATTCTTGAGATAATGGCAAAAAAACTCTTTTGTGCACTTTTTAGAAATGTTTATTACTTCTGCAATAATTCTTATAAGTGACGAATAACACCGTTGAGAGGGCTTATGTGTCTTTATGAGTGTGCCAGATTTAAGGTGGATCGGTACAACAGTTTATGAATAATTGCATTTGTTTATCCGAATTACCATTTATTTGAACACTAGCTATAGGCAAGATGATAACAAGCTAATGACAAAGTGGAATGGATTCTTGAAAGGATGAACTTCAAGGAAAGTTGAAAAAAAATTTATTAAAAAGTCCTTTCAAAAGTGGGGTGTTTTTTCGCTTATAAACAAATAGAATAAATTTAACATTATCTCTGCTTCTAGACAACAAAGAACCTTGATTTTTATTAATCTGGAGTACCGCAACAAAATTTTAACAACTGGCTGATTTTCATTTCCCTAGATTATAGGGAAATGCTGGAAAAATCTAGATGTTTTATCAACCATTCTATCTTTTAATTTTGCTTGAATTTTATGTTAAACTACTCATTTTCAATAACCTACATATAAAATTGATTATTTGTTTAAACAGGATAAAATATGTTACAATTAGAAATAAAAATGACTAATTTCATCTGTTAGACTAGATTTGATAAAAATCAAAGGGTTCTTTAGTCAACATAATCCTTTCCCACAAAATGATTTTGTTACGGTTATTGTTCCAGGGTTTTTTGGAAATACAAAATTAATTGTCACATAGCTATTGAAATTGGCAAAAATATACTGAAGAATATAATTGGTTTGAATTTTGATGATATCAAGTAAAAAAAAAAAAAAAAGATGAAGTTGCCACTATATTTTCTATGAACTTAAAAGTGAACCTCAATAATCAGACTGTATTCATCAATCCACTGTTGATATTCCAAAGGATTATAGAAAATAAAGGCGATTAGAAAAAAAAATTGAACCTGCTCCATACTCTCTTTCTTGAAATCTCAGAAATCCGTACTTTGCAATTTATTAGATGAAATTACAGCACTTCCATCAGGCCAAGACACGTTGCACGTTATAGATGGAGGATATTCATTGCAACGTTATCTATGGGGTTCTGTTACCAAAGTATCTGAGATTCTTTGAGAATATGTGTCTTACGTTCAAAAACATCATTTTAAAAACAGCGTTATTGTCTTTGATGGATATAGTGCATCTGAAACAAAAAACTGGGAACGATTGCGGCGAAATAATAAAGGTAGTTCTGGTCCAGAAATTGAGAGAAGCTGATAAGCCAATTATGTCCGGAACATAAAGCTGTATACCGCACTAAAGTAGCTGATGAGGACGCTAATTTTTTTATTGTGCGAAGTGCTTCATCACAGCAATATCAAAATGAACAGAATACCTCAGTCATTATAATTGTAAATAATACGGATTCACTTGATATTTTAACGCAGCTCTCAAATTCATATTTTTTTGAGAACAAAATGGAAAAATATATTCTATGGATGAAACAATTTCAAATATTCTGACTCAAGGAAGTACGTTGGATTTTTGTTTATTTCAACTGGATGTGTCACAACTTCTTGTATTTTCAATCAACGAAAATTGAAATAATGTAGGTCTCGAAATTTTTTATTTGATTGACATTTTTCATAATTCCAATGCAACTCAAGATATAATGATGAAAAATGGATGTGAACTAATTGTTTTACAATACTGAACTGCAGTTGATATTGCTTGATAAAAAAGTATAACAATATTTCATCGCTTGATGATTGACGTTACTTAAATTTTATATGAAACACTCAAAAACCATAATTCAAGCTCAAAAAGTTGCAACCAACGGAGGGAGCTGGTAAGCCACACGTTTTGCGTGTTTGTTGGCAGTTGCAGTTAGGAATGAGTAATGAGTTGGATGCAACCAAGTAAGAATGGAGAAAAAGTGACAGCGGCTTCGAGCCAATTTTCACAATGGACAATATGATAATACCCTCAAACAAATTTCTTGCAAATGCACCACTGGTTGTAACAGTGTTAGATGTAGTTGCAGAAAGTATAGAATGAACTGCACAGCAAAAAACTATTAGAAAAATGTGAGACAAGCTTCCATACAAATGCACTAAAAAATTAAATAAAAACTTTAATTGTTTGACCTGGGTTATTATGTGAGTAATAAATTCAAAATTTCACCGCGCAAGAATACCTACATATTTTATATTCGCGGCAAACTTTCGAATCTGCTACCCACAGAATAACCTAGATCAAACAATTCAAGAAATACGTTTTTTCTTTTTGATGCATTTGTATGAAAGCTTGTCTTGAAATTGTTTTTTATAATTTTTTTAATCAATTCGTTTTAGTCATTCATGAAATCCGTCATCTTATTGAGTTCTGACAAAAATTGATAGTCTCCCAACCCAAAAAAACCCACATACCCATTTTGAATGGAATCGGGCTATGATAACAAAACACGTCGCGATCTTGAATTCGTGAATTTTGATAAAAACATCATGATTTCCTACCTCAAAAATCCCCATATATCAATTTTGACTGGAATCGGGCTAAAGTCCCAAAATTCGTCATCTTGAATTTGTGGATTTTTATAAAAAACCATGATCTACGACCCCAAAAACACCCACATACCTGTTTTTAATGGAATCGAGATATAACAACGAAACTCGTCGCCATATTGAGCCACCATGTTGTTTTTTCTCTAGCAAACATTGCATAATACATTATCACCAGAAATATGAACACCTGCCAAATTTCAGCTCAATCGAACAACGGGAAGTGAGTCGAATCTAAGATTTGATTACAAACCCACAGACAGACATCGGAACAGGTAAACCTGAATAAAATCTTGTAGAAATGCTACAACCATGTGAAAGTTAATATCGATGGAGAAAGCGAGGCTGAGGAAGATTAGTCATTTGGAAAAATAAGTACAAGCGATGAAAGAGAAGATGCACAAAAAAAATTATAGAACAGAATATTAAATTTTATTTGCAAAATATTTACATATAGATTGTTTTTCCAATAATTATAAGGTAATGATTGATAAAATAACATAAAGTAAATGTAGTATAAAAGATTAAATCGGTCATTTTTATTTCTAACTCTAAAATATTTCATCCTGCATAAAGAAATGGGTGCTTTATAAAATCAGTTGAATATGTAGGTTATTATAAATAATTTCTTCACAACAAAATGTAGGCAAAATTAAAAGATATACCACAGTATTTTAGCATTCACGTTGCAAATAAAGTATGGTTAGTATAACATGTAGATTTTTCTAGCATTTTCCAATTTCCTGGTTTAAAAATTAAAAATGAAGGACCTACGAAGCCGACACAAGGTTAAATTTTGATGCGCGCTCCAATTTTAAAGTTTCCATATCAGAAAGTCGACGCGTGAAAACGGAGCTCTTTTAAGAGTACCTTAATATTAAAGTGCTGGGACTTCATACATATTGAATCAATTGTACACTTGAATCATAAAATATAGGTCTCCATTGAAAATCTGTCAAAAATTCAACTCCTAATGTTTATAAATTACTGAGATATTAGTTTTTTGAAAAAAATTTCCATCTTGGCTTGGTCGTAGGGGATTCATTTTTTTCGAATATGTGTTCCTCAAACAACATCTCAAAGAGACTTACTATGAGCCTTCATCATTACAAATAATAAAGTTATTCCATTTGTTAAAAAGGAACGGATTTTTCAACAACAATTTTTTAACAAATGACATGTTTTCAATTTATCTTGGAGTTCAACCTTTGGGGAATTCATTCCACTCTATTGAACATCCCTAGATCTATTGTCTTGTCCACAGCGATTGTTTAAATAAACGTTATTTCGGATAAACAAATGCAATTACTCATAAACTTTCGATCCAATCTAGCTGAAATTTGGTACACTCATGAAAACACATAATACTCTCCTAAGTAAGGTGTTATACGTCTTTTATAAGCATTATTGCAAAAGTTATAAACATTTCAAAAATAGTGATTTTCGCCATTATCTCGAAAATTTATTTATCGATGTCGCATGAAAAATGAAATTAAATAAAAATATTTCACTGTGGTAAACGAAGGAGCAGAATCTAGCTCCTCTTTGATATTGTTTGGACTGTGGCCTCCCAAATGAAAGTATTGAATCACATAACGATACCCAATCTTTTCCATTTTTTTACAAATTTACTGAGAGCGTTCACTATTGATGGTTTGCAAACACATACTAAACAACGTAGCGGCGTCGAACTTCAAACTTGAGCTTTATTTTTTTTTGTCAGTTAATTATCTTTTTCTACGTTCATGCAAAAAACAAAACTTCATCGAACTATATTAAGTGAAAAAACTGGTTTTTCATTGCACTAGTGCAATAAAATGTTTATTGCAATCATCTGTCATTCTACTACAGCGTGTTGTGATCATGACAAACATAAACGTACAAATCAACGTCATTTTCAGTCCTTTTTTTTTTTTAAAAATTATATTCATATTACTTTCAAATATTCATTGCATACTGGATTACGGGTGTACCATACCTTGGATGAAATAAAAGTATCCCAGTATCATACTTTTTTATAATATTCAAGTACCTTAGATCATCTGCATACATTTATAGCACTTTTTGGGCAATAGGCGAGATCACCAATTAAAAAATTTGCTTCATATGTGCTTGGAGTTGAAATATAGTGATATACGTCTTTTATAAGCATTATTGCAAAAGTTATAAACATTTCAAAAATAGTGATTTTCGCCATTATCTCGAAAATTTATTTATCGATGTCGCATGAAAAATGAAATTGAAGGTTTTTCTAATACCTACAACTTTTACCTGAACAACTTTTCTCTAAAAGATTATACGGCACAAAAACTGGAGTTTCCAACTTTGATGGTTTTTTATACAAAATAGGGCAACAATGGCTGTACGTATTCATGTATTTATCATGTACTAACCACGTCCTATCACCTAAAGCCCTCAAGTGATATTTTGTGGCGTGAAATTGTCAAATGTTTTATCCACAGACTGGTATACCTGACTTATTTGCTGTGAAACATCCTCACGGTGGTGTTTTTGTTCCATTGTAAGCAGAGCTGTCCCACAGCACTTTGCTTAGTGCTCGTGAAAGTACTCAAAGCAATTTTGTGCTCCTAAGCACTGTGCTTCCGGGCACTTTTTTGAACCAGTGCTTAGTGCTTTAAACATTTTACTAAAAGGCTCAGTGTTTAGTAATCCCGCAAAGTGCTCCCGAGCACTTCAGTGCTCGGAGGGCCTTCTGTCCAGAGCAGTCTTTGAAGTGACAGCAATTTCAATTATGTTTTACTATGATCATGGCAGAGCTCTATATGCTGAACTCTCTGCAGGCGAGTAGTACTTTTGGATGCCGTATCTCGAGGGTCCATGCCATGTTTACGAATATGGAAATTTGCTGTGTTAATCTGTTTAGGGTCCGATTCTATTTATAATTGCTATGTGAGAGTTTTTGGTATCGGAGATCATCAATTTGTTAAAAACATTCAGGAATTCAAGATTGGGGCTCCGATATGGCTGCCGTGTGTTCCATCATTAATGATTCGAATCTATTCAAAATTGCCATCTGGAGGTTTTTGGGGTCGCACATTATGATTTTATTGTCGAAATTCAAGATGAAGAATCTGATATGGCAGACGAGATATTTTATTATCATATTATATGTAGGGCTTTTGGGGTCGAAAATAATGATTTGTCAAAATTCGATAATTCGATGAAACAGCTCCAAAATATTCTTGAGCACTATTCAAGAGTGCTTAGTGCTCGAAGCACTTTTCGTCAGTGCCCATCTTGCGCAGAGTTTTCTCTCATCCAAATTTTCACTCAATATGCGATGTTCAGCACTACCATGTCTGCTAGCTCGCAGACTTTCAGTCGAAGCTCAAGCAATACTATTAAAAAAAAAAAACACCATTTCTGGCGTAGTCATCTCATTTGGTCGACCACTGCGATGTTTGTCTTGGCAGCTCGTACGGCCTCGTTTCAATTCCGCCACAAAATATTTCACTGTGGTAAACGAAGGAGCAGAATCTAGCTCCTCTTTGATATTGTTTGGACTGAGGCCTCCCAAATGAAAGTATTGAATCACATAACGATAACCAATCTTTTCCATTTTTTTACAAATTTACTGAGAGCGTTCACTATTGATGGTTTGCAAACACATACTAAACAACGTAGCGGCGTCGAACTTCAAACTTGAGCTTTATTTTTTTTTTGTCAGTTAATTATCTTTTTCTACGTTCATGCAAAAAACAAAACTTCATCGAACTATATTAAGTGAAAAAACTGGTTTTTCATTGCACTAGTGCAATAAAATGTTTATTGCAATCATCTGTCATTCTACTACAGCGTTTTGTGATCATGACAAACATAAACGTACAAATCAACGTCATTTTCAGTCCATTTTCTGCGATATTGTATTACATTTTGAAAAATTGCATATTCTATATCACTTTCAATCATATTCATTGCATACTGGATTACGGGTGTACCTATATATTTTTTTAAAAACTAATTATAACTAATCATTTTAATGTATTGAAATGAAAGTATCCCAGTATCATACTTTTTTATAATATTCAAGTACCTTAGATCATCTGCATACATTTATAGCACTTTTTGGGCAATAGGCGAGATCACCAATTAAAAAATTTGCTTCATATGTGCTTGGAGTTGAAATATAGTGATATACGTCTTTTATAAGCATTATTGCAAAAGTTATAAACATTTCAAAAATAGTGATTTTCGCCATTATCTCGAAAATTTATTTATCGATGTCGCATGAAAAATGAAATTGAAGGTTTTTCTAATACCTACAACTTTTACCTGAACAACTTTTCTCTAAAAGATTATACGGCACAAAAACTGGAGTTTCCAACTTTGATGGTTTTTTATACAAAATAGGGCAACAATGGCTGTACGTATTCATGTATTTATCATGTACTAAACACGTCCTATCACCTAAAGCCCTCAAGTGATATTTTGTGGCGTGAAATTGTCAAATGTTTTATCCACAGACTGGTATACCTGACTTATTTGCTGTGAAACATCCTCACGGTGGTGTTTTTGTTCCATTGTAAGCAGAGCTGTCCCACAGCACTTTGCTTAGTGCTCGTGAAAGTACTCAAAGCAATTTTGTGCTCCTAAGCACTGTGCTTCCGAGCACTTTTTTGAACCAGTGCTTAGTGCTTTAAACATTTTACTAAAAGGCTCAGTGTTTAGTAATCCCGCAAAGTGCTCCCGAGCACTTCAGTGCTCGGAGGGCCTTCTGTCCAGAGCAGTCTTTGAAGTGACAGCAATTTCAATTATGTTTTACTATGATCATGGCAGAGCTCTATATGCTGAACTCTCTGCAGGCGAGTAGTACTTTTGGATGGCGTATCTCGAGGGTCCATGCCATGTTTACGAATATGGAAATTTGCTGGTTAATCTGTTTAGGGTCCGATTCTATTTATAATTGCTATGTGAGAGTTTTTGGTATCGGAGATCATCAATTTGTTAAAAACATTCAGGAATACAAGATTGGGGCTCCGATATGGCTGCCGTGTGTTCCATCATTAATGATTCGAATCTATTCAAAATTGCCATCTGGAGGTTTTTGGGGTCGCACATTATGATTTTATTGTCGAAATTCAAGATGAAGAATCTGATATGGCAGACGAGATATTTTATTATCATATTATATGTAGGGCTTTTGGGGTCGAAAATAATGATTTGTCAAAATTCGATAATTCGAGGAAACAGCTCCAAAATATTCTTGAGCACTATTCAAGAGTGCTTAGTGCTCGAAGCACTTTTCGTCAGTGCCCATCTTGCGCAGAGTTTTCTCTCATCCAAATTTTCACTCAGTATGCGATGTTCAGCACTACCATGTCTGCTAGCTCGCAGACTTTCAGTCGAAGCTCAAGCAATACTATTAAAAAAAAAAAACACCATTTCTGGCGTAGTCATCTCATTTGGTCGACCACTGCGATGTTTGTCTTGGCAGCTCGTACGGCCTCGTTTCAATTCCGCCACAAAATATTTCACTGTGGTAAACGAAGGAGCAGAATCTAGCTCCTCTTTGATATTGTTTGGACTGAGGCCTCCCAAATGAAAGTATTGAATCACATAACGATAACCAATCTTTTCCATTTTTTTACAAATTTACTGAGAGCGTTCACTATTGATGGTTTGCAAACACATACTAAACAACGTAGCGGCGTCGAACTTCAAACTTGAGCTTTATTTTTTTTTGTCAGTTAATTATCTTTTTCTACGTTCATGCAAAAAACAAAACTTCATCGAACTATATTAAGTGAAAAAACTGGTTTTTCATTGCACTAGTGCAATAAAATGTTTATTGCAATCATCTGTCATTCTACTACAGCGTTTTGTGATCATGACAAACATAAACGTACAAATCAACGTCATTTTCAGTCCATTTTCTGTGATATTGTATTACATTTTGAAAAATTGCATATTCTATATTACTTTCAATCATATTCATTGCATACTGGATTACGGGTGTACCATACCTTGGATGAAATGAAAGTATCCCAGCATCATACTTTTTTATAATATTCAAGTGCCTTAGATCATCTGCATACATTTATAGCACTTTTTGGGCAATAGGCGAGATCACCAATTAAAAAATTTGCTTCATATGTGCTTGGAGTTGAAATATAGTGATATACGTCTTTTATAAGCATTATTGCAAAAGTTATAAACATTTCAAAAATAGTGATTTTCGCCATTATCTCGAAAATTTATTTATCGATGTCGCATGAAAAATGAAATTGAAGGTTTTTCTAATACCTACAACTTTTACCTGAACAACTTTTCTCTAAAAGATTATACGGCACAAAAACTGGAGTTTCCAACTTTGATGGTTTTTTATACAAAATAGGGCAACAATGGCTGTACGTATTCATGTATTTATCATGTACTAACCACGACCTATCACCTAAAGCCCTCAAGTGATATTTTGTGGCGTGAAATTGTCAAATGTTTTATCCACAGACTGGTATACCTGACTTATTTGCTGTGAAACATCCTCACGGTAGTGTTTTTGTTCCATTGTAAGCAGAGCTGTCCCACAGCACTTTGCTTAGTGCTCGTGAAAGTACTCAAAGCAATTTTGTGCTCCTAAGCACTGTGCTTCCGAGCACTTTTTTGAACCAGTGCTTAGTGCTTTAAACATTTTACTAAAAGGCTCAGTGTTTAGTAATCCCGCAAAGTGCTCCCGAGCACTTCAGTGCTCGGAGGGCCTTCTGTCCAGAGCAGTCTTTGAAGTGACAGCAATTTCAATTATGTTTTACTATGATCATGGCAGAGCTCTATATGCTGAACTCTCTGCAGGCGAGTAGTACTTTTGGATGCCGTATCTCGAGGGTCCATGCCATGTTTACGAATATGGAAATTTGCTGTGTTAATCTGTTTAGGGTCCGATTCTATTTATAATTGCTATGTGAGAGTTTTTGGTATCGGAGATCATCAATTTGTTAAAAACATTCAGGAATTCAAGATTGGGGCTCCGATATGGCTGCCGTGTGTTCCATCATTAATGATTCGAATCTATTCAAAATTGCCATCTGGAGGTTTTTGGGGTCGCACATTATGATTTTATTGTCGAAATTCAAGATGAAGAATCTGATATGGCAGACGAGATATTTTATTATCATATTATATGTAGGGCTTTTGGGGTCGAAAATAATGATTTGTCAAAATTCGATAATTCGAGGAAACAGCTCCAAAATATTCTTGAGCACTATTCAAGAGTGCTTAGTGCTCGAAGCACTTTTCGTCAGTACCCATCTTGCGCAGAGTTTTCTCTCATCCAAATTTTCACTCAATATGCGATGTTCAGCACTACCATGTCTGCTAGCTCGCAGACTTTCAGTCGAAGCTCAAGCAATACTATTAAAAAAAAAAACACCATTTCTGGCGTAGTCATCTCATTTGGTCGACCACTGCGATGTTTGTCTTGGCAGCTCGTACGGCCTCGTTTCAATTCCGCCACAAAATATTTCACTGTGGTAAACGAAGGAGCAGAATCTAGCTCCTCTTTGATATTGTTTGGACTGAGGCCTCCCAAATGAAAGTATTGAATCACATAACGATAACCAATCTTTTCCATTTTTTTACAAATTTACTGAGAGCGTTCACTATTGATGGTTTGCAAACACATACTAAACAACGTAGCGGCGTCGAACTTCAAACTTGAGCTTTATTTTTTTTTTGTCAGTTAATTATCTTTTTCTACGTTCATGCAAAAAACAAAACTTCATCGAACTATATTAAGTGAAAAAACTGGTTTTTCATTGCACTAGTGCAATAAAATGTTTATTGCAATCATCTGTCATTCTACTACAGCGTTTTGTGATCATGACAAACATAAACGTACAAATCAACGTCATTTTCAGTCCATTTTCTGTGATATTGTATTACATTTTGAAAAATTGCATATTCTATATTACTTTCAATCATATTCATTGCATACTGGATTACGGGTGTACCATACCTTGGATGAAATGAAAGTATCCCAGTATCATACTTTTTTATAATATTCATGTACCTTAGATCATCTGCATACATTTATAGCACTTTTTGGGCAATAGGCGAGATCACCAATTAAAAAATTTGCTTCATATGTGCTTGGAGTTGAAATATAGTGATATAATATTATACATGCATAGTTTTTCCTATGAGATATTGGGTAATATTCGAATAAACGCTGCTCTAAAACCCTAAAATTCAGTGAAACATTGAAACACAGCGTTATTGCCGCTTCTTTTGACGTCATAAGTCCATAGATTTGGCATTTTCCTGAATTGCCAGTGTCACCAATTTGCGGAACTTCTGGGAAAACATTATTCTCTTTCATCCTATGAATTATTCAGAACTTATGTCAGCATGTGTTATATTGAAATGAAGACTCCTCATTTGATAGCTGTCCTTGATTTAGTTATTCTCGAATACTATCTATGTATACCGAGTGCTGTCATTATTTTTTCGGCCTGCTCTTATTGTGAAGAAATATTATGAATAACGCTTGGCAACGATGTAATTTCTGGCACTCTCGCGATCGGCGAGTTGCCAGTGTCACTAGTTTGCGAAACTACTGGGGAAATGTGATCTTGTTTCATCCTATGAATGAAACAGAACTTCTGTAAGCATGTGTTATATCGAAATGAAGACTCCTCATTCGAAAGCTGCTCTTGATTGAGTTATTCTTGAATGATATGTATGTATACCGAGTGCTATATTATTATTTTTTCGGCCTGCTCACATTGTAAAGAAATATTATGAATAACGCTTGCAACTCGGCAATCGGCGATAGATCTGAAATTGTTACGTCGCATCCTGGCGCGGTTTCTGGGGTGTTCAAACAGGAGCATTTCTTTGGGATTTTTTTGGAAAAACTGCTTCGAAAAAAATTTAAAAAAATCCAAGCACTTTTTTTGTCATTCTGGACATTGTGGTATTTTTTCCAGAAATGACCCACTGAACGTGATACATTACATAAGCATATTGAAATATTACTCGGAGTTAACAAATAAAACCTACATTATACGCTTATATTATGCCTACATTAACATTCCGTCTTATAACTTTATAATATTCACGTCAAAACCAAGTTAAATGTAATCTAACAGAAGTTAACTAGAAAAGAAGTGAGACATTCAACGTTTCTGCAATGTTTCACATTGAACATAAAATAAGCTTGTTTCAAAGTTGATTTTGCAATATTACATACCAACGTTTACAGTTGACTTCTAAACGGAATCTACAGGTACGTTTTCATAAAATACTTGCAGAAATATTCCAATTTCTACGGAAACGATCAAGAAGTTTGGAGCAAGATATGTTGGCAAGCCCAATTCGCGCGCGCGAATTCTTGACATTTTGCGGGTGCGGTGTGTGCCGGTGTGCGGTTTTCTCATAAATGATTGTTGTTATTTGTGATTTGACGTAAGCCGAATAAAAAAAAAAGTTTAGTGCTTCAAGGGAAAAATAAATCAAAGAAATATGTCTGGAGCGGGACAAGTAAGTTGACGGTTCATATAGTTGAAATTATTTGTTTGATTTTGGTAGATAATATATGGTTTTGGTGTTATCATAGTTACCGTCATCTTGGATTTTCGTTGAACATGCTTCTAACCTCACTTCCAACATTTGAATCACCAACCCATTAGGTATTGAAAAATAGTTCAAGGAGTCATTTCATTGTCATTGAAGTATAACTTATAATTTCATAGTGATAGAAATACTTATTATGCTTTATTTTATTAGGTACCCTATGTAGTGGTGGAGTTCTGCTACAACAATGCATTATTTATATCTGCAGCACCCGAAATGTGGGTAAAAGAAAATGCATGCTGGTGGCCATCAAAAAAGGACAAAGAGAGGAAGTTGATAAGGGATGCTATAGATCCAGAAAAAGACTGGATATTATTGAAAGATGTTACAATTTTAGGACATTCATCTAAGCACCTCTGTATTTAAAAAGCTGCAACTTGTATTCAAATTCTCTAAAGCCAGAATGATATGTTCGTCCACAGTTTTTTTCTGAAAACATCAACTTTACAACTATTGATCTAAGTAACGAATATTCAATAAGAATCTATCATAAACAAAAATTGATTTGCACAAGTATCTCACAGAAGTTTTACAAAGAAGCTTTATATAACGAAGGAAAACTAGCAAAAACAGATTTGGAAAGTGATGATTCAAGTTGAAGGATTTGAGAATCATGGAAGTTGTAATGTGTAAGAAATTTCAATTTGTCCTTATATTTGCCATCGCTGTTATTACATCAAGTGTTTACTGTATTATACAGTGACCCGTTGAAAGTACCTACCGTACGTGAAACTTTTTAATTATTTTTTTCTTAGATAATTTTATAATAATAATAATATTTATAAAATTATCTGCATCTGTTAAATCTCAAATCAATGAACAAAAAATGAGTACAGGAGTAAGTATCATATTTCATCCTAACAAGAAGTATTATTCAAAAAAATACACGTTTTTCATAAATATACCAGATTCAAAATGTTATTTTTCTCAATTTTTTATTGTCATTGGGGTGGTCACTAAGCTAGTCACTGTATAAAAAAATATATATTTTCTCAGTTAGGGCGAACTACTCCCATATTTCAGAAGACACTTTTGAAAAGACTACCATGTCATGGTTTCAGTTTGCTAAACTGAGGTATTCAAGAAAGAAAAATTAAATGTGTTCCATTTACTCAATCACAATTTGTTTTAGATATATTTTCATATTTCATGTACATATTTTGGAATATTTTGAGATTTTTTGTTATCACAAGTGAATTTTATTTTTAAATAAAAACTTATTGACATATGTTTTTTCTTTTGTCCAAAGCTTTCAGAAAAAACTTTAAATTTGTTAGTGATGCAATCGTTCAGTGTTGCAACCTCCGCGCCATTCAAATAGACCCTGCTGCAACTGCTCCGTAAGCTCTATTGCACGGACCGAAATAAATTTGTTACCGGTGTGTGTCCGCATGATGAATTCATTTCGGTCCGTGCGATAGGGCTTACGGCGAAGTTGTAGGAGGGCCTATTTTAACGAAAGTTTGTTCTCGAGATTTGAATTCTCATTGATATTTATTTCCGACTCAGGGTGTTAGTACTTTATAATTTTTAGGTGCTGACCACCATCTAAATAGACTGTTGGCCAGTAAGTAGATTTAAAAGTTGCAAAATTATACTTGAACATAGATGAGTTTTTATGCAGTGGTATGCAGATAAGTGAGTGCTACAATTTGAAATTCGTTTATTTTTCAATTCTTTCTAACGGGCTGGTTTCAACAGTTCACACTTATTGTGAAAATGAGCTTGAAGCAATATAACACTTACCTACTCATGTTATATTCAAAATATACTAATGAACTTATCAGACATTTATCAGAAAATATTTGAGCAATGTTATTCCTAAAACTAATGTAATGATTCATATATATATCAGTCATATAGTTGTAACATTAAAGTAAGTTGATACTACAAATTTATCATTACATTTAATACTTGCAGGAATATTTCTGCATGTTTACATTATCTAACATTATTATATGTAACTTAAGTGTCGGGCAGTTTCAGTACTTACAGTGATCTTACAGTGAGATTACATTCCAACCTTACACCTTATTTTGAATGATTAATGTAACATATTATATATATTACCTTACTCAGTGGGAAGTGATTTCGCCTATTTGGACATTTATTTCATTAACAGTTACTTAGTAGTAATTTTTTGGGGGTTTACTCTACCTTTTTCATAAATCTAGATATTTTTTTAGATAATATTGAGTTCGTCTGTGTACTTAATAAATATGGTGACATCATCGGCATATGCATTCACTTTTAATATTTGATTTTTCAGTATGATTCCTCGTATGGTAAAATCACAGTCTAATGAATGGTTCTAGGGTATTGCTGAACAGAATCATTGCCAAACCAAGGTCTTGATTGAGATAGATACCCGTTTATTATTATCTGTCACGTTGCATCTTCATATATATTTTCGAGAGAATTTGTAAGGCTATCTGGTATCACAAACTTTCTCAAAATTTGCAACATATTCTTGTGTGATACTCGAAAATTAAAGCTCAGTATGGTAGATGGTGTATTTGCTTTTTCGGTATTCAGAATGATATCAGGGTTTATCATTATATTGATGAAAATGGATCCATCTGTCCCACAGGTTTATTCGCTTCCTAATATGTCATTCATAATAGAATTAAATCGGTTTGCAAGAATTTTGGTAAGCAGTTTGTATTGTATTGTATTTTATTCAATTCATCGAGCTGAGTAGCTATTGGGCAAGTCAGGTGGTACAAGCAGATTTAAGTAATATAATAAGAGATAAGAGAGAATAAACTATACTAGATTGACAATAGAGAAAACAGTCACTCGAACACATTTATGTAAATAAACTATTCCAATGCAGGATTATCAAAGTAGTCCTTTGTACTGGGCATCAAAAACACCTTGATCGCTAGACGAATTTCCCCAAATAGTTATTCCATACGTAATTCTACATTGAAGTTCACCGAAATAGAAGAGCAGCATTCCATGAAAATCCAAAATGGTTTTTAAGGATCTTAATTGAAAACATTTAGTGTTCAATGTTTAGGCTAGCGCTTCACAGTGAGCATTGAACGATGAATGTTGGTCTAGTTTGACACCCAGGAACGTTATAGATTCCTTGTTATCTATAGTTTCGTGATTTATCAGTATATCCAAGTTGGGAATTTTATTGTATTGTCTAGTGTGGAAATTCATATGATTGGTTTTGGAAGCATTTAGGAACAGTGAGTGTGCATAAGTAGTATATAGTCAGCATTCAGTAATGTAATAGGTCTAAATTGGTCAATTTCATTTGGATTCTTTGTTTTTCCTACTCAAATAATTCTGGCCTGACTAAAACTCTTTGGCGGCTTTTGTCTTTGTGTAATAGACTTTCAACAGATCATCTGATATCATATCGAACATTTAGTGATAAAATTCATAAGTAATTCCATCCGGGCCGGGGCATTTCTTCTTTGTTGATGTTGTGATGGCCATTTTTGATTCTTCTTTAGAGATCAATTTTTGGAGCTTTTCGAAGTCAACTTTTTTCAATATGAGCCATCAAGCACCAAGTTCATGATCTTCAGTTATCTGGGGAGATTTTTTCTGTAAAAGATTGTTGCGCATGTGGCTTGTAGCATTAATTTTCTCATTTTTCTCGTTATATGGAATATCGATATGTTGTTGATTATATTCTTTTTATTACAAGCTCTTATTTAGTTTCACTTGTTAGTTCGTTCGTTCGTTCGTTAGGGTCAAATCTTGCAAGTGAATTTTGACCAACTTCTAGTCGTCCGATTGATTAGAAATTTGACAGTTGTACATAATTACGGTAACAATGCATTATGGAATTTTTAACAGAAAAAAAACAAAATAGCGGCTCCAAGATGGCGGACGAAGTTTGTAGATCTGGTCCGATTTGATTCAAAATTGGTATGTGCATGTTTTTGGGGTCGGAGATTATGAATTTATTGTCAAAATTTATGAATTCATGATGGCGGCTCCAAGATGGCGTACGAGTTTTGTGATTATGGTCCGAATTGATTCAGAATTGGAAAATGGTTTTCGAGGTCGGGAAGTATGAATTTTTTGTCAAAATTCATGAATTCAAGATGGCGACTCCAAGATGGCGGACGAGTTTTGTGATTATAGTCCGATTCGATTTAAAATTGGTATGTGGGGATTTTTGGGGTCGGAGATTATACATTTTTGGTCAAATTCATGAATTTATGATGGCGGCTCCAAGATGAAGGTGCGACTTTTGTGATTATGGTCCAATTCGATTCAGAATTGGTATGCGAGAGTTTTCGGGGTCTAATGTTATGAATATTTCGTCGAAATTCATAAATTCAAGATGGCGGCCCCAAGATGGAAGACGAGTTTTGTGATTATGTGTTGACGACTGGACTACGGGGTGTTGTGATTTAACCCACCACACCTGTAATACCAGACGTTATTCGTTAGGTTGGAAAAACGGTATTAAGAGCAATCGACTGTCTGAAGAAGGTCGATACTGAAACTAGGTCTGGAGCGGCTCAGATCTGATTTCATTTCTCTTAAATACCGGAACATGGGCTGTTTATTCAGGAAGTACTACCGTTCAGAAAGATTCGAAAGGTTATTCATAAAAGAAAATAAATAAAGGACTGCACTCATAAAATGTTAAAAATGTAAATATATATTTAATAAAACTTCACACAATTCTCTCAATCGTCTATGGACGAATGATAGGAAACAATATTCATACAAAGAAAACTAATTTAGCGTATTGGCCGATAATTCTGCAATGATCGTCACAATAGAAATAATTTTACTAAAAGAAATCTTGCAATCAAGTGCTGCAAACGACTAACAATAATTCTCTTTTTGAAAACTATGGACATACTTTATAGACACATACACATTTTAATGGGTTGGGTTTTGCCATAAACATAAATACAGAAAAACAAACATGAGACTCACCCTGTTTAACACTTATTCACTGGAGTAGTTTTAAACGGCAATTAGCTTAGAAGTTATTATTATCAGTTCATTTTCTCCCGCGTCAATCGGTTATTCTAATTAATTCGTCCGGTATATTCGTATACAGATAAAGTTTTTCTAAGTGATCGTGAACCATTGAAATTTCGGAATCCCGTTACTATCTCTGTTTTGGAAGCTTTTACAATTTGTGGAAACTATACTGTTCACTCGTGTTTTTACTAGGAGCTTCAATACTTGATTTGAATCGGCTGAGTTTCTATGTTGGCTGAATTTTACTACATTTTATACCGCACTTTTGAGAATGACATGTTCTCCGAAATATTTTCGTATTATATAAGTGATTACTGAATGAGGTACTGCTTTGGACTAACTTGCATTCTAACCTTACTTTGAGGTTACATGCTCTTTGTTTCACTGTATAACAACGAACCGAATTGAATGAATTGAATATTGACATGAAGCTCACATTTTTATAGTGTCGTCCGCACGGGAGCTAGTAGGCGGAGCTTAGGTTGTTGTGAAGTCGTAAACTGATAAAGGGTCTTGTTTTTCTAACCCGTTCTAGCTTATCTATGTTATAATTGGATAATATTTTACTGAATGACAGGTATTTACGATCGCTGGTGCGTTATCGCTGAGCTAATGACCAACAAGTGTGTTTATGAATTTCAGAGGTGTCTCGACTCCCGGTGATTTATAAGTTGTTTACCTCGTCTTTCAACTGCTCAGTGTTTATCGACTTAGTTTTGGTAATTATTTAAACTGACTTCCTTATCTCGCTGTGACTGTAACGGGTAGCAATAAAAAACTTTGTTTTTTTTCTCCTAGATGAGTCATGTAAGCATTCGGTATACAATGGTTACGTCTTGGTAATTATCTTTTAAATGCATTTCTGTAATTACAGGGCATAACATTCGATCCAACCCTCAAACAAAAAATTTTGACAAACTCAAATTTTTTTCGAATAACAGCTCTTTCAATAAGCAAAATGTTTTAACTTTCTGAAATGTAATCCTATTCTAGCGCCAAATTTTATAAGTCTTGCTTTGACAATTACAATAGATTACTGTTTACATCTTCTAGAGGATAATTATAATCTATCCACAAATTTATTACCCTCACTGCTCAGTACTTAATTCTAATTTTCTTAAAAATAACATGCAAATAATCATGAAAACACACAATAAAGTCTTTTTCGTCCATGGGGTAATTTCCATACTGTAAGGGTATGTACTCGCCTTCTTCAACGAGGGGATTGTCTCACTTCTATTCCGGTGGACATCAATTTAACTCTAGCCGTTGGATCCTCTGGGAATTTTTCCTGCTACGCCGCTGGTTGGGTACGTAGCAGCGATACGGGACGATTTGTTCCTTCTTTATCTTCCCTAGACATCTGGCTTTTGGGGATTTTAGGGCCTTCCATACAATTTTCGAGCCAGTGATCCGTGATAATTAGTAGGTTTCGGGGCTAGACAGATAACACAGCCTGTGTTTTCTGGTTCAGTGACAAATTGCATTCCTTTGCATAATGTCGTACATGGTATTCGGGTTTCGGTGGCCAAACGGTGGTAATTCATTCGTTTAAAAATCTTCGTTCCTGGGAATCCTATTTTGTGCGGTACCATTAACACAGGTGCTTTGTTTTGTGAATGGTGGTTACTATATTCTGTGCGGAGTGCTTGAACTCAAACCACACTGTGAATTCGCAATGCTCTAGAATCTGCTGGTCTCATCATTTCGCTTCGCCATGCTGGATTGTCCACTGCCATCGTTTCAGAGATATTTTCTTGGGTTTCAACAATAATAGTCCACGATATTCCTATCAAAACCTTCCATATATGCGCGGTTAGTAAATTTTATCAATATTTTTACTTAGGTACTGTACAATTGTAAACGTCGCGATGTTCTAGTGTGAATATTCTACAAATCCGTAAACACATTTTCCGAAAATCGTGATTATATTATTTATCTGTATTATGTAACTCGGCGATTCGATATTCTATAACTGTTTCTATTTGCATTAATTTTCATAACATATCGCGTTTGTGGCTTTTATAGCCTGTAATCCGTACAGTGTTTCATTCTAGTTCTGTCGACCATTCTTCGTTTTTTCTATGACCTGTAATGAACTATATCCGTCTCAAAATAGCTTTGCTTGGATTTTCCGGGGAATTTACTGTCATTATTTTACATCAAAACCCTTGATAAAATTGTCCCTGTTCGCGTTTCCCGTTTTGCGTTGATTCCCTTATATATTTTTTTCAGTTTGTTCCCGTACTATGATACAATCAATTTAGTTCCAGTTTTTCATTAAAGTATCGTGGCATTTCGTATTATTATTCATTCCATTTTTTACAAGTCCATTGTAACTATAAATATGCTTTGGCAAATTTACCTTCAGGGATTTTTTTCAATTTTTCTGCGTCTTTTGCAGTCTGCTAAAACTATAATAATTACCATACTATATATACGTTCCTACATTCTGGTGCATACTGAAAATTTTCTTGTTTACTGATATCTAACTGAGTGAACCAAATTTATCATGGGGGTCATTTGAACAGTGCCGCGTGTCATGGGTTGTGCAAGGGGGAATTTATTTTCAGAAATGTTTTCTTCATTTTCTTTGGACATTTCACTTGGCTGACATTTTCCTATATTTTCGGCATCAACTATTGGTAATTCATCTGGCATATTTTCTTGAGTTTGAACTAAAACTTGATCTAATTTTAACTCATTTTCTTGTGTCGCTTGTCGACTGCTTTCATTCCTATACTTGTTGAATCGATCAGCGTTTATTATTTGACTTTTTGTTCCTCCCACTGGTTGAATTTCAAAATTAACGTGCGATGTCTTTTTTAAATTAGATTTTCCTTTCTGTCTGGCTAAAGTTCTAATCTTTTTCACTTCGGGGTTTATTTCTTTCTTTACTTCGTATCTATATTAAAATCTTCTCCTATGCTTCGTTTTCTCGGCGTTAAAAATCCATTTTCTGCAATACTTCGTAATTTCGTATCTTCGGAGTTCACTATACTTTTTGCTTGAACTTTACATACATTCAAAAATCTGGGCGGTAGAATTTTGTCCTTAGGCAAGACAATTTCATCCTTGTGATTTACGACTGTAGAAAAAATCTTATCTTGGGCGACTGTTATTCCTAGGTGCTTGGTAGATTCCAACTTCCTGGTGGATAGAGCATCTCCCGTGGGTGATTTGTAACTATCTCTCAAACTATCTTCCAATGATTTACTACATTTATCACCTTCCTTCGATTCCTTGATGCATTAACCGTTGCAATTTCCGTTCTCCCTGAATATGTCTGGCTACTTCCTGGAATATTTTCACTTTCAAAAGCTTTCATACCAACTTTTTCCATTTTCTGACTATAATTTTCTTCATCCTCGCTGTAGTGCTGTATGGGCAATGTTCCGTTACATCTCTCCGTTCCTTCAGGTAGGAAATGCTCGTACCTATACGTAGGCATTTCCACTTGTCGACTGTCACTTGTGACTATCGGTCCTAATGTACAGAGTGCGTCGGTTTTTCCATTTTCCATAGGTGGCACTTTTCTAAATTCCTCTCTTCTCTCTTGTGGCTCGTTTAAACGCATGTTTCGCTTTTCTCTTGTTCCAGACGATTTTCCATATTCTTCAATTTCAACTATTTCTTTGCAGACTAGCGTCTCCTTTAAATCACCAGTCGCTGACATCTTTGAAACTGTTTTTTCTAAACCTGGTGTCACAATTAAATCACCGGTCCCTGATATCTCTATTTGATTCGAAGTTGTACATCTCGTTTCATGGCATGAAACTCTGTTTAAGAATACTTCGCGGATTGATTTGGGCGGGCCCTCCCTCTTCAATTCTAGTTTTTCTACAGAATTCATCCAATCGTTCATCATGATCGTGACATCTCTCAATCGTTTTTCTACTTCTTCAAATCTCTTTTGCAACTTCCTCTGTTCGTCATCCCGATTTGGTTGGCATATGTGTTGGATTTTCTTTTTCAACTCGATAATTTCCCCTGATAAATGCATTTGATTTTCTCTCCAATCAATTTGCACGTCATATTTTCGTAAAAAATCTAATCCCAGTGTTATGTCAGTACTACGATAGTAGTGGTTTTGAGCCGGGACTGGGTCCTCCTCATCCATGACCTTGACCATGTCCTTGACCTTGACGCCTAGCCGCCCAATTGCAGCCCATTGCATTTGATCCTGACCTTTCCCTGTAACCTTGAGATGGAAAGGTTGAAGGTCGTGTATCATTGACATTGAAGTGCCCTGGTGATAGTGTGGTGTTTGCATGACCTTGGGGATTCATTTCTCGTTGACCTTGTAACGCTAGTCGATGGGAAAGGGATCGCGCATTCATTTCAGTATGCATGAGGTGTAGTGCATGACCTTCGGACTAGCATCAGCGTCACAGCTTACTTTTCATATTCTTCAATCACCCTAACCACTGAGATGATTCATCAATGGGGGGGTGTGCACGACTTTCGAGTCAACATCAACGCCACAGGTCCATTGATTTT